>JAVTVY010008105.1:0-43188 GCA_036873755.1 Hanleya hanleyi | reverse complement strand
CGCCGGACTTGGGCTTCATTGCGTTGGGTCACGGTAATGGGGGCTCTCTGTATACTCCGGTGATAGGCTCGATTGTAACCACTCACAAGTTTCGGGAGAACATCGATGTACCGTCTTGTATTCTTATAGGTGAAATATTTACACATACGGCCTTTGAATGTCCTGTTGAACCTTCCACCACGGAAGCCTTGGTCTCGTTGTACGTATGGAAGAAAAACACCTTCTGGGCTTTCAGAAACTGTTGGAACGATCTGTTGAGGAATTCCGTGCCTTCGTCGGTTTGCAAATACAAAGGTTTGCGCCTGGTCTTGAAGATGTCTTTGAACGCCGCTATGAGATTCGCCCCCGTTTTCGTCCGGATGGGTACCACCCACGCATACTTCGATAGGATATCGATGCACGTCAAGATATACCGATTCCCATCGTTGTGCAAAGGCGCTCATATCGACCAAATCCGCTTGCCACTGGGCATCTTATTCCTCCCACGATGACCCGGTTCCGTGGTGAAAATGGCGACGGACAGCTCGGATGTAAGGTATAGGTGTCTTTGTTTTCTTAACCAATCTTGACTTGGGCACGTTGTACCCCCTGGGGTTTGGCCGCTCGATAGAGAGCCGATAATGCACTATAGGCTGCCGGACTGTCGGGACTGTAGTATAAGTTATCCAACACCTTCTCCCAGCGCTTCATGGTGACAAAATGATGATGGACCCTGGCTCTATCGTTTATTTATAAGGGGTATATCTTGGGCCGGAGTTTCTTTCTGATTTTCTTCGTGGGCTTCCACAGTGTCCATGGTCAATGACCAGTCCAACTTGTCTGATGACCGCTTGATAAGCACTTCATCCACATCTACCACGGCATCTTCCAATGCAGACCATAGACCAGGGTGAAGGGTAAAATGCACTGTACCCCCATCTAGCCGAGCCAATTGAGCAAAGAAAGGGCCGCGTCGGATGTACACATCGTGACACAAGTGGATGAGGTCGCCATCCAGTTCACCAGACAACACCTGTTTGAATTTGGTCCAGCCCTCTCGGGACAGACGAATGTGAGCCGGGCACGGTTGTGTAGGGTCCGCATCACAGATGTCTCCCACCTCCTCCATGATATCGACCTTATCCACATACACGTGCAGGAAAACCTCGGGGGTCAAGCTGAGATACGCCAGTATTATATGCTCCGCCATGGTCAGTACGTGAATAGAGTTGACTGTCTCCCGTATTTATAGGGACAACCCCGTGAGATCAAAGGATCAGGTGGTCATGTCACTGGGCTGACTGAGTCTAGCCGGGTAATCAATGGCATCGTCGTCGGGTTCATGGCTAGACAGCTGTTCATTGGGTTCTGCCGCCGCTTCTCTCAGGGCACGAGCCCACTCCAACTCGTCTGATGACCGCTCGTCCGGTGTAAACAGCTGGTCCACAATAGGCACCACTTTCTCCAAGGCTGTCCACAGATCGGGGTCTAGGGTGAAGCCTCGCGTAGGGTCTTGGTATCGGCCCAGGCGTGGGAAGAAGGGTCCACGGTATACGTAGATGGCATTGTCTATGTGGATGACGTATCCATCGAGCTCGCCGCTCAACACGCGTTTAAATTTGGTCCAGCCGTCACGGTGTAGCGTCACCGTATTCGATACGGTCTCAGCGGGCGACCAGCAAATATCTCCACGGTCTTCCACCAGGGTGACTTTATCTTCATAGACGTGTAACCCCACCTGGAGTGTAAGGGGCAGGATGGCTCGTAGGACGGGTGACATGCTTGATCCAATGACGATCGGTGAATGACACACACTCTGTCTGACCCTGGTATTTATAGTGTCAATACCACAGCGCCAGGGTCAATAGGGCGCAGACTAGTGTGAGGCCAACCAGCCGGCGCTGGTTCCGGCGTGAGCGCTCCTGGTCCATTGCCCGAGCATCAAGGATGGCTGTCATAGTCCAGTAGTGGTGAGTGATGGCACACCTCTCCATCGAGTGCACTCTGTCGAGGACCGCTTCTGTGAGCTCGTTCAAGATCTGGCGTCGCCCCTCGTTGTCGTCGCCATCTGCAAACATGGACCGGACCACTGCTCGGTAACCCGTGAATGAATTCACCGCGGTGGCATGCTGTAAAATGCGAGTCGCACAGGGCTGGATCTCCGCCATGGCTCTGCAACCGTAGAAATGAAAGTGTGTGATCCAGAGAGACGTGTTTTATAGACCAGATGTAGCTCTACGGGTGTAGTCCGTGATACGTACTATTCTGATGGGTTAGTCCAAAAAAGGGAGCAACAACAACAACACAGATTACAGGTCAATCCTTTTTATTATGCGTGAACATCATAGGAATGCATGTACTGACCTGTCTGTGTGGGTTTCCCACAATGGCGTTCACCTTCGTGTCTTTTCGGGTACGTCCGTGTCTTTTCGTTAAAGTCCGTGTATTTTCGGTAAAGTCCGTGTCTTTTCGGATCGGTGACGTCCGTGTCTATCATCCGGGTACTTCGCGTCTGCGCAATGCGGCTCAGTCGTACACCAGTACACCAGTCTCGATCCTCGACTTGGGGTAGAGTGTGCTAAAAATAGATTACCAGCTAGCGTGCTATAAAAAGGAAGCGGCCTTGCCGTTTCATCAGACACTCTGTCAACCACCAAGATGTTCACTTGCACAACTTGCCAGAAGCAGTTTACTCGTCTAGATAATTTACGACACCACGAGGCCTCCACCCACAACGATGCACGGTATACTTGTATAACCTGCGCACGGTCATTTAATCGGGAGGATGATTTACTGCGCCACGAACGCTCATTCCACGAGGGCGCGACGGAACAATGTAAGGATTGTGGTGAACTCTTCAAACGAAGCAGTCAGTTGCTGCGACACCAACGGTTGATTCATGCCCCGTCTCCACGGTTTTGGCGACAACTTCCGACTGAAGAGAAGCCGCGGAAGGTGAGACCCAGTGAAGATAAGCCCGGGGAGACGAACGTCACTGGTGATGCGATGACGGAGAGCCCGCCTATACCCACAGTTGGGAGGAGCCTGGATTTCCAACCGGACCCCACCGTTACGGTTTCGAGTCATACGCCATACATCGAACATTTTCTGGACGAGCCCATAAATGTTCCTAGCGATCTCTTTCCCGAATATGATCCAGAGAGTGACATCTCTCGGCGCCATTGCACCATGACACGGCACTGTTTCCACCGTCATCGCCCTATTCAAGATATCTACAATTTCCCACTGACCAAGCTCACCCGTCTACGCAGCTACGTGGAAACCATCTTCAATGACCAACCTACGGCCTTCACATTAAATGTAGCATTTGAGTACATCTTATGCCATAAGATGACGGGTGAATTGCGCTATTTCTATTCCAGTGCCCTCCACCCAGTGTACGACCAACCGTTTACCATCAATGACCGGAGGTCACTAGAGATGATGCTGGACCAAGTGGAACAATTGGATGTCTTGGGATGGGCCCAACAACAACGACCCAACACCAAGTGGACAGTGAAGAGGGTGACCAATGTTACGTTTTTCCTTACCAAGGTGATACACCACTGCCATGGGTTGAATGCGTCACTCGTGCACTGATGAATACCATAACATGTCGTACGTACTCTCTATGTCTACATGCTGATCATTGACTTGAGCTCAGTAAACATTAAATGTGACGGTGCGTTAAAACATGGAGTTTGATATTTTAATTTTGTTTTGCTGTGAACATACTAAACATACCCAGGGCGGCTCCCCCAGCCTGGGTATGATGTAACAATGGGGATAATAAACTGTATGAACATTGCTGAACTTGTCGTTATTCATATTGGACCGTCTGACCTGGAGGTGACCTTTGACCTTTTGACCCGCGCGCGCGGGCACTGCCGGGGATGACGCGCGCGCTGCGGCCGGAGAATCCGCGCGCGCTGCGGGGCGCCGGGGCGGGGGCTGGAAAACACCCCGGAGGGTTGAACGTTGGAACTCTTCTGGGTTTGGAGGTAGTTTTAGTGAAAACCGGAAGTGACGTCACACACTTGCGCAGACCCACCAAACCACACGAAGGTGAACGCCCCAGTACATCAACACACACAAACAAGTCTAGACATATACCCAAGGTCACGTCCCATTCATCCCAACCGGAAGTGACGTCACAACCCCCACGTGACCTGCGCAGCAGAATGGATACGACACCCTAGTGTAAAACCCTCACCTAGGCTTCACATGGATACCTCACTCGATCCCATCGGCCCATGAGAAACCCCGCTCGAGCCCAAAACGTCTATGTTCACACCCTTGGGCCACCGCGCATGCGCAGAATGGTGACAACGCCCAAGCCGCTAGTCCAGTCAGATGCCCCTTCACCTAAGCTTCACTTTGATACCTCATATGACCCCATTGGACCATGAGTAACTCCCTTAGCTCTCAAAATGGCTATTTCCATACCCTTGGGCCACCGTGCATGCGCAGAATGGTGACAACGCCCAAGCTGCTAGTCCAGTCGGATGCCCCTTCACATAAGCTTCACATGGATACCTCACTCGACCCCATTGCACCATGAGTAACTCCCCTAGCTCCAAAATGTCTATTTCCATACCCTTGGGCCACCGCGCATGCGCAGAATGGTGACAACGCCCAAGCCGCTGGCCCAGTCAGATGCCCCTTCACCTAAGCTTCACGTTGATACTTCACTCTACCCCATTGGACCATGAGTAACTCCCCTAGCTCCAACACGGCTATTTCCATACCCTTGGGCCACCGCGCATGCGCAGAATGACGCTAGTTCAACCCCACACCCAGCCCATCAGATACCCCCTCACATAGGCTTCACATTGATACATCACTCGACCCCACTGGACCAGTAGTAACTCCCCTAGCTCCAAAACGGCTATTTCCATACCCTTGGGCCACACGAGTTGTCTCCCTTGCGTCAGTGTGTGCAGATGGCGCTATGGTTAGGATCGACGCCGTGATGTGGAAAGGGCGTCCCCACACCATCCTGGAGCCGCCATTTTGTTTGTTGATTTTCTGCGAGATACACGGGACAATAAACGCTCGACCCTAGGGTGGTACAGATGCTAGACTGATCCTATTAACATGGTACAACACCTATAGATTATGTTTATTATTATTATATGGCTTAGAGGTTTTTTTTAGGGTAATGTGAGGGTTTTTTCTCCCCGTGACCTCCCCACCGCCTCGTTTGCTCCCTTGCACCGCGATTTTGACCACCACCACACGCCGCCATTTTGACCACCCCACACGCCGCCATTTTGACCACCCCACACGCCGCCATTTTGACCACCCCACACGCCGCCATTTTGACCACCCCACACGCCGTCATTTTGACCACCCCACACGCCGCCATTTTGACCACACACATCCACAGAACGCCGAGCCAGTGACGTCATATGCAAATTTCTGAGGTCAAATTTTACTCGCTTCTCATTGGCTGTCACCTCGTTTCCTTCGCAAAATATGCAAATTTTTTAGGTCAATTCGCGGTCAAATCACTTTTCCCTACTACTGCCGATCGGCTGTGACCATTTCGAACACACCCTGATATACCCAAGATAATATACGTGTTACCGCATGGCTGCGAGCAGAAGTGCCATGCGTTTTGGTGACCAGGGAAATGCAAATAGAGCTAAAGGTGTTAGAACATGGTTAGAGATCCGTGATTTTCAAATGACCCTACATTGCCGCCAGTTTGAATTATACCGTCATATTATAATCTAAAGGCTATAAGATTTGATTCAAAACAGATGTAACGTTATAGACTTTGGCGTGAGATCCCTCAGTGTAACGACTTGGTACGTTGAGCAATTGAATTATACGAGCAACCTGAATAATCAAGATGTTTGAAAGACCCCACAAAAGTGCCTTTTAAAAATTTATTCAGCATAGTTTAAGCTGAAGATTAAGCAAATAGATTATAAAAAGGTGTTCCGTGTTAGGCTTTGGTGTGAGATCCATGTGAGATGGTATTAGCAAAGAACCCTGTATCTTTCGATAGCGTAAATGGCCCCAGGTCAGGTTCAATATGAAGTACCAAAATAAAATACTTCCATTGCAAGAAATTGTTCAATTGGCATGAAGTACAATTTTATATTGTATACTTAGAAAAATTTCAAAACACTGAGTCTCATCATTCTCGAGTAACGGGGTCGTGCAAAATAGTTGATTCTGAGGTGAAAACAATTCTTATTGTTCTCTGTAGACACATCAAGATAAACGATAACCAGAACAAGATTGGAACTGCAGAGCAGTAGCTACAGGGGACCAGGTTAGCATGGGACATAACGTCTCTCCCATGGGTTCTAACTATCACGCTCTACATCTGGTGCACATGCACTCTCTACTTCACATATGCGCAGTCGACACATTATACTCCAGGACAAATGCCCGGTTCAAGGGCTCTCGTTTAGTGAAAACCCTATGCCTCTCGTCCAACTGGTTCTCCGTATCCGATTGCTTACATGGAGCGCACGCGCATTCAATCCCGCGCATGCGCAGTCGGTTGATTCCACACTTGGGCGAATGCCCGGTCCAAGCAATTTCGGTTAATGAAACCGCCGTGTCTCTTACCCACTGGTTCTCCCTATCCCGCGCCACACATGTACGACCCAAGGTCCCCTTTCTATACTAATTTTGCGCATGTACGACCCGAGCTGTCCTTTCTATACTACTCTGCGCATATGAGCAGTCGGAACAATTTATATTCTGGGGCGAAAACCTGACCCAAGTGATCTTATTAGTGAAAACTCCATGTCTCTCTCCCTCGCTAGTTCTCTCTTTCCACCGCCATGTAAACTGTGACACCCAAACATAGGCACGTTTCAGCTGTGACAGACATACGGGCATTTCAAATGGGAAATTTCAGATAACGGAAGCAGTAGATTACAAGCGTCTAGTCCGTTATTCATAATCCAGCCGTCGTCCATTAGAGAATATCCGCGTCCATAATCCAAAGACCTATTCCATTTTCCACATAACAGTATTAGCACCAAATTCAAAAAGACAATCATAGTATACATAAACATAGGCTTGTTTCCTGCAAGAGAAAAGCGGTCAACAGTTTTCAATGATGCCGGCAAGACATCATGATGTTCCAAAAATATCAAATCCGTATCGCTGATCAGTATTCTTAATCCATAATATTCGTTATAGAGTCGTCATCTAAAAAAAAAGATGTATCTCAGTCACGCTTTGATTGTGACTGTTCATATGAGTACCATGAGGATCTTGAAGTACATGGGTTCATAAGGCCCCTAGCCCAGTCCTATCCGATCACGAATTTAACAAACCAATGCCATCCTGAAAAATATTAGGACCAAACAACCATTTAGTACCATGGCTGTATCTTCTGATGGATTTGTGACGTGATCTGAGCTCTTTGAAGACATATTTAGAATGATTGGTGATTTATTTTCATAATTCACGGTAGCATTCCAGTAGAAGAAAGGAGTGACCTTCCGATGATGAATTCATCAATCCACTGCCATCCTGAAAAGTATCCGCAATAAACAAGCAATTACTAGATTTGCGTCATTTACCAGTTAATTCGTTGCATGATAGGAGCTGTTTTGAATGAATTTTGGTCTCAGGTAGTGGAAAAGCAGAGCTGAAAGTGATGAAATTTATCCGGTATATTGGTACCCACGTATCTGTAGACATGAGTTATCGATGGGCAAGGCTTTGGTGTAAGACCTCCCATTGAAAAGGTAACATTCTGGACAAAAGACTGACAATACAACTTGCAGCAGATCATGCGCAACTTCGTTGTATATCAGGACTGCGGTGAAATATCCGTCCTTTCAGCTGTCTTTGTTTTCGACACAGGGTCATTTGAAATGCGCCTTCATTGCCTGGACGACTTTAGTTGGTTTATGTAAATTAGGTAAGTTTCATTGGCCACTGGTACTCCTATCTGATAACGCCGGTATTCTGTACGTCTTGTCCTTTCATTGCCAATTACGCATTTGGTTCCTTCTCATTCACCAAACGCTATATAGACGATCTTCTCGCTGTGGATAATCGCTATATAAATGACGCAGTGAAGGATATATATCCACCTTCACTGGATTTAAAGGAAACTACAGATAGCCCTACAGGCACATCATATTTAGATCTATATCTCTATAAAAATGAAGCGGGCATTCTCTCTCGTCGACTTTATGACAAAGAGATGATTACAATTTCGACATCGTAAACTATCCCTTTCTGGACAGTAATATTCCAGTGGGACCTGCATATGGCGTATGCATATCTCGCTTAGTAGCATTTGCTAGATCCTGTGTTAAATGTGACGATTTTAATCAACGTCACAAAGCATTGGTGCAGAAACTTAAAAAACAGGGCTATTCCACCAAGCGCCTACACTCAAAGTTTCTCAAATTTGGCGATACATATCGCATGCTGATAGCAAAATACGAACGTAGCATGCAAGATCTATGGCGCTACGTTTCGTAACTTGTGTCTAATTTCGCTTAACCCGGGGCTAGGGGCCGTATGAACCCATGCACTTCAAGATCCTCAAGGTACTCATATGAACAGTCACAATCAAAGCGTGACTGAGATACATCTTTTTTAGATGACGACTCTATAACGAATATTATGGATTAAGAATACTGATCAGCGATACGGATTTGATATTTTTGGAACATCATGATGTCTTGCCGGCATCATTGAAAACTGTTGACCGCTTCTCTCTTGCAGGAAACAAGCCTATGTTTATGTATACTATGATTGTATTTTTGAATTTGGCGCTAATACTGTTATGTGGAAAATGGAATAGGTCTTTGGATTATGAACGCGGATATTCTCTAATGGACGACGGCTGGATTATGAATGACGGACTAGACGCTTGTAATCACATCGCTACACTGTATAAACGATTGGGAGAAGTTTGTGTCGTCTTATACGCCAGCACATCGTTACTGTGTATCAAGGAATGGGATAACTTGACGTCGTTGTACATGAATTGCAATCTGCATTTTTATGGCGTTTTATGACATTTGGCAACAGCGGCACATCATTTTTTATTCCCACGATGTCTGAGAACATATAGTAATATGCACATCACTAGTAGGTCTACTATCAACCGACAAAGTTTCAAGCTTGTGGACGAAGCCGTTCTGGAGATGTGGCTGGAATGGAAATCTGAGGTTTGTAATTTGACCTATATTTGAACGGCTATGACGGCCATATTTGATATCGTGGCAACAAACCGTTCAGAAGAAGTAAAGACCCCGACCCCTAGATTGTGCATGCCAGGTTTCAAGTCGATCGCTTCAGTGGTTCGGAAGGAGAAGATCTTTGAAGTTTTTGAACATTTTCCAAGATGGCCGCCATACGGGCTATATTTGAACGGCTATGGCGGCCATATTTGATATCGCGGCAAGAAATCCTTCAGAAGAATTGAAGAGCCCGACCCCTAGATTGTGCATGCCAAGTTTCACGTCGATCGGTTCAGTGGTTCGAGAGAAGATCTTTGAAGGTTTTGAACATTTTCCAAGATGGCCGCCATACGGATTCACCAATCAGAGCCCGATTGTAATATGCACATCACTACTAGGTCTACTATCAACTCACAAAGTTTCAAGTTTGTGGACCAAGCCGTTCTGGAATTATGGCTGGAACAAAAACGGTGGATAAAAGAGGAATAATAATAGTGAATCCGAACGATTTCTAGAGGGGACCTCGGTCCTCCGGACCTGGTCACCTAATTTGGTCTACTACTCCGTATTTGAACAGCGAGTATGCTGTATCAAGCTGGTTATGGTTATCTTTTATCTTCATATGTTTATAGAAATAAATATTATGTGTTTTCGTCTCAAAATTTGCTATTTTGCACGAACTTCAAGACCCTGTTATTCGAGAAAGATGAGACTCACTGCCTGGAAACTTTTCTCAGTATACAATATAATATTGTACTTCATGCCAATTGAACAATTTGCTGTATATGCAATATTTTATTTTTGGCACTTCTACCGCACATGTTCTGAGGCCATTTATTCATCTAAACATAGGTGAGTAGTAGGTAAAGGCTATTACAGACCTCATTTTGCCGGGATAGATAACTCTGTTTGCACTTTTTTGATTTTTGACAAATTTCGGGTTATCTCCCTGGATTCGAACATTTGCATGTTTTCACAGAATAAATAAATAAATTAATTAATTAATTAATTAATTTTAATTGTATAAAGATGTATTCATCCGCGGTGATGCGGTCATGTCTGGCGGTGATTCGGTCGCGGAAAAAAGCTTCCGCGGAGAAAAAGTAGTCCCTAGATAAAATGGTCCGATTGGGTCGAGTGACGTACCAAAGTGAAGCTTAGGTGAAGGGGCATCTAATGGGCTGGGTGTGGGATTGAAATATCGGCATTCTGCGCATGCGCGGTGGCCAAAGGGTATGAAAATAGACGTTTTGGAGCTAGGGGAGCCCCTAATGGTCCAATGGGATCGAGTGAGGTATCAAAGTGAAGCATTCGTGAAGGGGCATCTGATGGGCTGGGTGTGGGGTTGAAGTATCGGCATTCTGCGCATGCGCGGTGGCCGAAGGGTATGGAAATAGACGTTTTGGAGCTAGGGGAGCCCCTAATGGTCCAATGGGGTCATATGAGGTATCAATGTGAAGCATTCATGAAGGGGCATCTGATGGGCTGGGTGTGGGGTTGAAATATCGGCATTCTGCGCATGCGCGGTGGCCCAAGAGTATGAAAATAGCCGTTTTGGAGCTAGGGGAGCCCCTAATGGTCCAATGGGGTCGAGTGAGGTATCAAAGTGAAGCATTTGTGAAGGGGCATCTGATGGGTTGGGTGTGCGGTAGGAATATCATTCTGCGCATGCGCAGACGCAATGCGGAGCTCTCGTCCAATCAGAAGCGAGTATTTTGACCCGGTGCATTATGGGCCATATCCAAGATGGCGGCACGTATATTCAAGATGGCGGCACATCCGGTGTAGAAAACTGGCCATTTCGTCGGGATGTGGTCACCTAGTGTCGAAAACTGGACCTTGTATGGGTCCTGCTAGACGTTTTGGAGCTAGGGGAGCCCCTAATGGGCCGATGGAGTTGTATGAGGTATCAAAGTGAAGTATATTTCAAACATGGGTGGGTGCATGTAAATTTTTTTCTGAAAAAATACGGAACACGGACTTTATCCTAAATTACGTGAAAATGCCTATATGGGGTATGGGGGTATAGGACCATCCTGGGAAACCTACTTCTCGACATTTGCGGTATAGGTTGTGGGGTCTCGGTTTCTTAGTCTCGTCAAGACAAACATGATAGGAAGTGTCCCGCAGCGAATCGGTGAAATTTTTGAAAAAGTACGATATAGCCCCATATAGTCCCTTACTGGGGGTATAGGATCAATGTTTGTCCCCCTGGGAAATCTACTTCTATACATTTGCGGTTGTGTTGTTTGGGTTTGTTTTTCACGTCTCGTCATTTAGAACACGATAGGAAGTGTCCCGGAGCGAATCGGTGAAATTTTTGAAAAAAGTCACCGAGACCCATACAGACCCATATAGTCCCATACTGGGGGTATAGGATCAATGTTTGTCCCCCTGGGAAATCTACTTCTATACATTTGCGGTAGTGTTGTTTGGGTTTGTTTTTCACGTCTCGTCATTTAGAACACGATAGGAAGTGTCCCGGAGCGAATCGGTGAAATTTTTGAATAAAGTCACCGAGGCCTGGGTAGGCCCATAGGCCTATACTGCATGGCTATGGGTGCATAGGGCCATACGGGGTGGACATGTTGGAGTCTAGGTGAGTCCCTAATGGTCCAATGGGGTCGAGTGAGGTCTTATTTTGAAGCTCTCGTGGAGGAGCACTTGACTACACTAATGGTTCGTCCGTGTTCAATAGTCTGCGCATGCGCAGCCTGGCCCGTATTATAGTAAGTAGGCATTCTGGGGGTATGCGGGTGTGTGTTTGGGTTAGAGATGGGCTATTCACGGTTCGAATGGGTCGTGTGAGGTATCAATGTGAAGCTTGTGTGGGGTAGAGTCAGAATGGCGTGTTTTTAAATGCATGTCGCGTCAATATGCGCATGGGCAGTCTGGCCGTAGTAGAGAAATCAGGCATTTTGAGGGGTATGTGGGTGTGTGTTTGGGGTAGAGATGGACCCCTATGGGTCCGAATGGGTCGTGGAAGGTGTCAAAGTGAAGCTTGTGTGGGTTAGAGTCAGAATGGTGTGTTTTAAGTGCAAGTCGCGTTAATCTGCGCATGCGTAGTTGGTTGTAGTAAGTAAAGCGGAGAAAAAGTAGTCCCCAGATAAAATGGTCCGATTGGGTCGAGTGAGGTACCGAAGTGAAGCTTAGGTGAAGGGGCATCTAATGGGCTTGGTGTGGGATTGAAATATCGGCATTCTGCGC
Organism: Hanleya hanleyi; assembly: GCA_036873755.1. NCBI lineage: Eukaryota > Metazoa > Mollusca > Polyplacophora > Lepidopleurida > Hanleyidae > Hanleya > Hanleya hanleyi. The sequence goes on along the minus strand of JAVTVY010008105.1, from coordinate 30,823 downwards.
ATGCGCGGTGGCCAAAGGGTATGAAAATAGACGTTTTGGAGCTAGGGGAGCCCCTAATGGTCCAATGGGATCGAGTGAGGTATCAAAGTGAAGCATTCGTGAAGGGGCATCTGATTGGCTGGGTGTGGGCTTCAAGTATCGGCATTCTGCGCATGCGCGGTGGCCGAAGTGTATGGAAATAGACGTTTTGGAGCTAGGGGAGCCCCTAATGGTCCAATGGGGTCATATGAGGTATCAATGTGAAGCATTCATGAAGGGGCATCTGATGGGCTGGGTGTGGGGTTGAAATATCGGCATTCTGCGCATGCGCGGTGGCCCAAGAGTATGAAAATAGCCGTTTTGGAGCTAGGGGAGCCCCTGATGGTCCAATGGGGTCGAGTGAGGTATCAAAGTGAAGCATTTGTGAAGGGGCATCTGATGGGTTGGGTGTGCGGTAGGAATATCATTCTGCGCATGCGCAGACGCAATGCGGAGCTCTCGTCCAATCAGAAGCGAGTATTTTGACCCGGTGCATTATGGGCCATATCCAAGATGGCGGCACGTATGTTCAAGATGGCGGCACATCCGGTGTAGAAAACTGGCCATTTCGTCGGGATGTGGTCACCTAGTGTCGAAAACTGGACCTTGTATGGGTCCTGCTAGACGTTTTGGAGCTAGGGGAGCCCCTAATGGGCCGATGGAGTTGTATGAGGTATCAAAGTGAAGTATATTTCAAACATGGGTGGGTGCATGTAAATTTTTTTCTGAAAAAATACGGAACACGGACTTTATCCTAAATTACGTGAAAATGCCTATATGGGGTATGGGGGTATAGGACCATCCTGGGAAACCTACTTCTCGACATTTGCGGTATAGGTTGTGGGGTCTCGGTTTCTTAGTCTCGTCAAGACAAACATGATAGGAAGTGTCCCGCAGCGAATCGGTGAAATTTTTGAAAAAGTACGATATAGCCCCATATAGTCCCATACTGGGGGTATAGGATCAATGTTTGTCCCCCTGGGAAACGTACTTCTATACATTTGCGGTAGGGTTGTGGGGTCTCGTTTTCTTAGTCTCGTCATTTAGAACATGATAGGAAGTGTCCCGGTACGAATCGGTGAAATTTTTGAAAAAGTACGATATAGCCCCATATAGTCCCATACTGGGGGTATAGGATCAATGTTTGTCCCCCTGGGAAACGTACTTCTATACATTTGCGGTAGGGTTGTGGGGTCTCGTTTTCTTAGTCTCGTCATTTAGAACATGATAGGAAGTGTCCCGGAGCGAATCGGTGAAATTTTTGAAAAAAGTCACCGAGACCCATATAGACCCATACTGGGGTATAGGATCAATGTTTGTCCCCCTGGGAAATCTACTTCTATACATTTGCGGTAGGGTTGTTTGGGTTTGTTTTTCACGTCTCGTCATTTAGAACACGATAGGAAGTGTCCCGGAGCGAATCGGTGAAATTTTTGAAAAAAGTCACCGAGGCCTGGGTAGGCCCATAGGCCTATACTGCATGGCTATGGGTGTATAGGCCATACGGGGTGGACATGTTGGAGTCTAGGTGAGTCCCTAATGGTCCAATGGGGTCGAGTGAGGTCTTATTTTGAAGCTCTCGTGGAGGAGCACTTGACTACACTAATGGTTCGTCCGTGTTCAATAGTCTGCGCATGCGCAGACTGGCCCGTAGTATAGAAAGTAGGCATTTTGGGGGTATGTGGGTGTGTGTTTGGGTTAGAGATGGGCTATTCACGGTTCGAATGGGTCGTGTGAGGTATCAATGTGAAGCCTGTGTGGGGTAGAGTCAGAATGGCGTGTTTTTAAATGCATGTCGCGTCAATATGCGCATGCGCAGTCTGGCCGTAGTAGAGAAATCAGGCATTTTTGGGGTATGTGGGTGTGTGTTTGGGGTAGAGATGGACCCCTATGGGTCCGAATGGGTCGTGGAAGGTGTCAAAGTGAAGCTTGTGTGGGTTAGAGTCAGAATGGTGTGTTTTAAGTGCAAGTCGCGTTAATCTGCGCATGCGTAGTTGGTTGTAGTAAGTAAAGTGGCCATTTTGGGGCAGTACATGAAGGTATTTGGGGTCGAGATGGGCTATTCACGGTTCGAATGCGTCCTGGAAGGTGTCATCTTGTAGCTCTTCGGGTGTAGACCCTGATTTGAGGGCTGTTCACGTCACCTGTGACGTCATCGGTGACGTCATCAGTACGAGTAGTAAGTAAAGTGGGTATTTTAGGGCAGTGAAAGGAAGGTATTTGGTGTAGAGATGGTCCATCCTTGGTCCGAATGCGTCCAAGGAGGTGTCATTTTGTAGCTCGCGGGGTGTAGACCCCGATTTGGGGGCTGTTCACAGCATCTGTGACGTCATTGGTGACGTCAGCAGTACGAGTAGTAGCGAAAGGTGCATTTTGGGGCAGTGAAGGAAGGTATTTGGGGTAGGGATGCTTCATCCACAGTCCGAATGCGTCGTGTGGGGTGTCATCCTGTAGTTTTCGGCGTGCAGACCTCGATTTGAGGGCTGCCCACAGCATCTGTGACGTCATTGGTGACGTCATCAGTAGGAGTAGTAGCGAAAGTGAGCATTTTGGGGCAGTGAAGGATGGTATTTGGTGTAGAGATGGACAATCCTTGGTCCGAATGCGTCATGGGAGGTGTCATGTTGTAGCTCTCGGGGTGTAGACCCCAATTTGAGGGATAGCCACAGCATCTGTGACGTCATTGGTGACGTCATCAGTACGAGTAGTAAGTAAAGTGGGTATTTTGGGGCAGTGAAAGGAAGGTATTTGGTGTAGAGATGGTCCATCCTTGGTCTGAATGCGTCCTGGGAGGTGTCATTTTGTAGCTCTCGGGGTGTAGACCCCGATTTGGGGGCTGTTCACAGCATCCCTGACGTCATTGGTGACGTCAGCAGTACGAGTAGTAGCGAAAATGGCCATTTTGGGGCAGTGAAGGAAGGTATTTGGGGTAGGGATGCTTCATCCTCAGTCCGAATGCGTCGTGTGGGGTGTCATCTTGTAGTTTTCGGCGTGCAGACCTCGATTTGAGGGCTGTCCACAGCATCTGTGACGTCATTGATGACGCCATCAGTAGGAGTATTAGCGAAAGTGAGCATTTTGGGGCAGTGAAGGATGGTATTTGGTTTAGAGATGGACCATCCTTGGTCCGAATGCGTCATGGGAGGTGTCATGTTGTAGCTCTCGGGGTGTAGACCCCAATTTGAGGGCTGTTCACAGCATCCGTGACGTCATTGGTGACATCAGCAGTACGAGTAGTAGCGAAAGTGGCCATTTTGGGGCAGCGAAGGAAGGTATTTGGGGTAGGGATGCTTCATCCTCAGTCCGAATGCGTCGTGTGGGGTGTCATCTTGTAGTTTTCGGCGTGCAGACCTCGATTTGAGGGCTGTCCACAGCATCTGTGACGTCATTGGTGACGTCATCAGTAGGAGTAGTAGCGAAAGTGAGCATTTTGGGGCAGTGAAGGATGGTATTTGGTGTAGAGATGGACCATCCTTGGTCCGAATGCGTCATGGGAGGTGTCATGTTGTAGCTCTCGGGGTGTAGACCCCAATTTGAGGGATAGCCACAGCATCTGTGACGTCATTGGTGACGTCATCAGTACGAGTAGTAGCGAAAGTGGGCATTTTTTAGCAGTGAAGGTTGTTACTTGGTGTAGACATGGGCCATCCGCGGTGCGAATGCGTCGTGTGAGGTGTCATCTTGTAGCAACGCCCACCAACGCCATTCTGAATGCTTCAACGCCCTGGTGAAATAGCTCAGAAGCTCTGATATTCCATGGAATTGTCACTAATTCTTCGAAATGCAGTGATGCCCGTCAACGCCCGTCGTTACACCTTAACACTCTAACATAACGCGATGATATAGACCGGAGAGAGAACAACAACAGCAACAACAACAAGGATGACACATGAGAGAACAACAACAACAAGTTTTTTTCATATAGTTTATTCTCCCCAATGTTACATCATACCCACGCTGGGGGAGCCGCGTTGGGTATATTTACAATTCAAGAAGATTCTTGTCGAATCAGAGGCCACCATTTGTATCTGTCATATTCGTTCCTGTCCGTTAGATGTATTCTCGTCTACTCTTGTCCAATCAGAAGTCGCCATTTCAGAAAGTTCCATCTTCGGCCATGTTCGCTCTGAACCGTTTGTTCTAATCGTCATCGGGCAGGCCAGGATACCGTTGAGGAAACATAACCTCAGATAGTTATACCGAATCTGTGCTGTATTATACCACATGAATAACAACAAGTTCAGCAATGTTCATACAGTTTATTATCCCCAATGTTACATCATACCCAGGCTGGGGGAGCCGCCCTGGGTATGTTTAGTATGTTCACAGCAAAACAAATTGAAATATCAAACACCATGTTTTATTATTTAACGCACCGTCACATTAGGTACAAGTGTTTACTGAGCTCAAGTCAACGATCAGCATGTAGACATATAGAGTATGCACGGCATGTTATGGTATTCATCAGTGCACGGGTGACTTGTTCAATCGATGGGTTGGTCGGTCAGCTTGGTCACGAAAAACGTAACATTGGTGACCCTCTCCACTGTCCTGAACCGTTTGTTCTAATCGTCATCGGGCAGGCCAGGATACCGTTGAGGAAACATATCCTCAGATAGTTGTTTGCGCATTCTGAGTATCTATCAGTGCATGGGTGAATACTTTCAGCCGATGGGGGTGGTGGATCAGTTTAACCACGGGGAACGTAACATTGGTGACCCTCTCCACTATCCACTTGGTGTTGGGACGCTGTTCATAGGCCCATTCCAAGGGATCCACAGTGTCCAGTTGGGCCAGCATTGTCTCTAGCGACGCCCGATTGGTGATTGTGAAAGGATGGTCGTACACTGGGTTGATGGCACTGGAATAGAAATAGCACAATTCACGCGTCATCTTATGGCATAAGATGTACCCAAATGCTACATTTAATGTGAAGGACGTAGGTTGGTCATTGAAGATGGCTTCCACGTAGCTGCGTAGACGGGCGAGGTCGGTCAGTCGGAAATTGTACAAGTCCAATATAGGGCGATGACGGTGGAAACAGTGTCGAATCATGGACCAATGGCGTCGTTACATCTCATTCACTGGATGATCTTCGGGTAAGACATCGCTGGGAACATCCACTGCATCTTCCAGAAAATGTTCGTTGTTGTCAGGAGTATGACTGGGAACAGTAATGCTAGGGACCGGCTGGATATCTAGGCTCTTCTGAACTGTGGGTATAGGCGGGCTCTCCGTGATCGCATCATCAGTGGCATTCGTCTCCCCGGGCTCATCTTCACTAGGTCTGACCCTCATGGATGTCTCTTTAGTGCAAAGTTGTCGCTCATACCGTGGTGATGGATCATGAATCAAACGTTGGTGCTGTCTTAACTGACTGGGTCGTTTGAAGAGTTGACCACATTCATAACATTGTTCCTTCGCACCCTCGTGGAGTGAGCGTTCGTGGCGCAGTAAAGCATTTTCCCGATTAAATGACCGTGCGCAGGTTATACAAGAATATAGTGTACCAGTGTGGATGGAGGACTCGTGTCGTCGCAAGTCTTCTGGGCGAGTAAACAGCTTCTGGCAAGTTGTGCAAAAGAACATATCGGCTGTGGATCTAGAAATCATGAATGCCGTAAAAACAATGCCACTTTTATACGTTTTTCAGTGACCTTCGTGTCTTTTCGGCAACCTCCGTGTCTCTTCGGTCATCTCCGTGTCTTTTCGGTGACGTCCGTTACTCTTCGGAAGTTAGAGGGGAGGTGACCGGCCTATCGACCAATCAGAAGCCATCATTTCAGAAAGTTCAATCTTCGTTCAGTGTAACCTAAACGTCTTCGGGCAATCCATGATACTGAAGCTCGAAGCTCTTACTTCTCTCATTCAACACTGAGATCAATATCCATCGGCTCTTCAATCCGCGGCGAATCGACCTCCATGGGTTCTTCTATTCTCAGATGCATTCCGATAGAAACTGAAATATCCGGTCTCGAGAGTGGCGAGCGTGATCCGTGTATAACATTTCGGTGACGACTCAATTGACTGGGATGCTTAAAGGCTATATGACAATCCGCACATGTATGCATGGGTACTTCGTGGCATGCACGTGTGTGACAACGCAAACTGTCCAGGTGATGAAAGCGCTTCGAGCAAGTTGTGCAAGAGAACATATCGGCTGTGGATCTGGAAATGATGAATGCCGTAAAACTTTCGACTCTTATAGGCCAACATAGGAGTACCCGGATGTTCTACAGTCAGGGATGTACAAGAACCCGGATGTACCCGGATGTAAAAGTCCCGGATGTAAAAGTGCCCGGATGTTCACGAATGTACTGCCATCCCGGACTTCTATCAGGCAGGTCGAAGCTTCTCTCATTCAACACTGAGATCAATCTCCATCGGCTCTTCAATCCGCGGCGAACGACCTCCATGGGTTCTTCTATTCTCAGATGCATTCCGATAGAAACTGAAATATCGGTCTCGAGAGTGGCGAGCGTGATCCGTGTATGACATTTCGGTGACGACTCAATTGACTGGGATGCTTAAAGGCTATAACACAATCCGCACATGTATGCATGGGTACTTCGTGGCATGCACGTGTGTGACAACACAAACTGTCCAGCGATGAAAGCGCTTCGAGCAAGTTGTGCAAGAGAACATATCGGCTGTGGATCTGGAAATGATGAATGCCGTAAAACTTTCGGCTCTTATAGGCCAACATAGGAGTACCCGGATGTTCTACAGTCAGGGATGTACAAGAACCCGGATGTACCCGGATGTAAAAGTCCCGGATGTAAAAGTGCCCGGATGTTCACGAATGTACTGCCATCCCGGACTTCTATCAGGCACAGGTCCAACGGGCTATAGGGTACAGGGTGCACCAGGTACGTGTGCCCAGTGGTAAATCCAGGCATCAATGTGGGGATTGTGGACACCGCTTCAGACTACACAGGCAGTTGAGATCTCACCAACGTGTAATCCATGGACATGCACGCTTGAGAGTTGAGGAACCCGTGATGTTTGACCCCATCCATGAGTCCACTTTTCAAGGTGCTGTTGGCGAGTATACGTGTTCGATCTGCAGGAAGTCCTTTAATCGTAAGGATAATTTACGGCGACATCAACGGTCGGTACATAAGGCACCCAGCCACGAATGCCAGCATTGCAGTCGAGTCTTCAGACTCCACAGTCAGTTGATCCCCATCAATCCGAAAGACGTCCACAGTTTGTGTTCCATCCTTCAACATGACCTATACTTATTCTGAGGGTCGGCTTCTGATTGGACAAGAGCAGTCTGAGATCAGCACAGTGAACTTCTGAATACACGGACAATAGCATAAGTGAATTGTAAACACACCCATCGCGATTCCCCCAGCGTGGATGTGCTGTGATGGAGGGGCTAATAAAAAGGATTGACCTGTAATCTTTGCTGTTGTTGTTGTTGTTGCTCTCTTTTTGGACTAACCAATCAGAATAGTACTTATCACGGACTGCACACGTAGAGCTAGGTGTAGACGCGCATGTGTAACATGGTCTAACACGTCCCTCTGGATCTCACAAGCCCATTCCTATGGTTGCAGAGCCATGACGGAGACCCATCCCTATGCGACTCGCATTTTACAGCATGCGACTCGCATTTTACAGCATGCGACCGTGGTTAATTCACTCACGGGTTACCGAGCAGTAGTTCGGTGCAGGACATGAGAGCTTCTGGACCTGGGCCTGATAGAAGTCCGGGATGGTAGTACATTCGTGAACATCCGGGCACTTTTACATCCGGGACTTTTACATCCGGGTACATCCGGGTTCTTGTACATCCCTGACTGTAGAACATCCGGGTACTCCTATGTTGGCCTATAAGAGCCGAAAGTTTTACGGCATTCATCATTTCCAGATCCACAGCCGATATGTTCTCTTGCACAACTTGCTCGAAGAGCTTTCATCGCCTGGACAGTTTGCGTTGTCACACACGTGCATGCCACGAAGTACCCATGCATACATGTGCGGATTGTGATATAGCCTTTAAGCATCCCAGTCAATTGAGTCGTCACCGAAATGTTATACACGGATCACGCTCGCCACTCTCGAGACCGGATATTTCAGTTTCTATCGGAATGCATCTGAGAATAGAAGAACCCATGGAGGTCGATTCGCCGCGGATTGAAGAGCCGATGGAGATTGATCTCAGTGTTGAATGAGAGAAGTAAGAGCTTCGAGCTTCAGTATCATGGATTGCCCGAAGACGTTTAGGTTACACTGAACGAAGATTGAACTTTCTGAAATGATGGCTTCTGATTGGTCGATAGGCCGGTCACCTCCCCTCTAACTTCCGAAGAGTCACGGACGTCACCGAAAAGATACGGAGGTGACCGAAGAGACACGGAGGTTGCCGAAAAGACACGAAGGTCACTGAAAAACGTATAAAAGTGGCATTTTTTTTACGGCATTCATGATTTCTAGATCCACAGCCGATATGTTCTCTTGCACAACTTGCCAGAAGTTGTTTACTCGCCCAGAAGACTTGCGTCGACACGAGTCCTCCATCCACACTGGTACCCTATATTCTTGTGTAACCTGCGCACGGTCAGTTAATCGGGAAGATGCTTTACTGCGCCACGAACGCTCACTCCACGAGGGTGCGAAGGAGCAATGTTATGAATGTGGTCAACTCTTCAAACGACCCAGTCAGTTAAGACAGCACCAACGTTTGATTCATGATCCATCACCACGGTATGAGCGACAACTTTCCACTAAAGAGACACCCATGAGGGTCCGACCTAGTGAAGATGAGCCCGGGGAGACGAATGCCACTGATGATGCGATCACAGAGAGCCCGCCTATACCCACAGTTCAGAAGAGCCTAGATATCCAGCCGGTCCCTAGCATTACTGTTCCCAGTCATACTCCTGACAACAACGAACATTTTCTGGAAGATGCAGTGGATGTTCCCAGCGATCTCTTACCCGAAGATCATCCAGTGAGTGAGATGTATCGACGCCATTGGTCCATGATCCGACACTGCTTCCACCGTCATCGCCCTATATTGGACTTGTACAATTTCCGACTGACCGACCTCGCTCGTCTACGCAGCTACGTGGAAGCCATCTTCAATGACCAACTTACGTCCTTCACATTAAATGTAGCATTTGGGTACATCTTATACCATAAGACGACGCGTGAATTGTGCTATTTCTATTCCAGTGCCATCAACCCAGTGTACGACCATCCTTTCACAATCACCAATCGGGCGTCGCTAGAGACGATGCTGGCCCAACTGGACACTGTGGATCCCTTGGAATGGGCCTATGAACAGCGTCCCAACACCAAGTGGATAGTGGAGAGGGTCACCAATGTTACGTTCTTCGTGGTTAAACTGACCCACCACCCCCATCGGCTGAAAGTATTCACCCATGCACTGATAGATACTCAGAATGCGCAAACAACTATCTGATGATATGTTTCCTCAACGGTATCCTGGCCTGCCCGATGACGAACAAACGGTTCAGGACAGTGGAGAGGGTCACCAATGTTACGTTTTTCGTGACCAAGCTGACCGACCAACCCATCGATTGAACGCGTCACCCGTGCACTGATGAATACCATAACATGCCGTGCATACTCTATATGTCTACATGCTGATCGTTGACTTGAGCTCAGTAAACACTTGTACCTAATGTGACGGTGCGTTAAATAATAAAACATGGTGTTTGATATTTCAATTTGTTTTCCTGTGAACATACTAAACATACCCAGGGCAGCTCCCCCAGCCTGGGTATGATGTAACATTGGGGATAATAAACTGTATGAACATTGCTGAACTTGTTGTTATTCATGTGGTATAATACAGCACAGATTCGGTATAACTATCTGAGGATATGTTTCCTCAACGGTATCCTGGCCTGCCCGATGACGATTAGAACAAACGGTTCAGAGCGAACATGGCCGAAGATGGAACTTTCTGAAATGGCGACTTCTGATTGGACAAGAGTAGCCGAGAATACATCTAACGGACAGGAACGAATATGACAGATACAAATGGTGGCCTCTGATTGGACAAGAATCTTCTTGAATTGTAAATATACCCAACGCGGCTCCCCCAGCGTGGGTATGATGTAACATTGGGGAGAATAAACTATATGAAAAAACTTCTTGTTGTTGTTGTTCTCTCATGTGTCATCCTTGTTGTTGTTGTTGCTGTTGTTGTTCTCTCTCCGGTCTATATCATGGCGTTATGTTAGAGTGTTAAGGTGTAACGACGGGCGTTGACGGGCGTCACTGCATTTCGAAGAATTAGTGACAATTCCATGGAATATCAGAGCTTCTGAGCTATTTCACCAGGGCGTTGAAGCATTCAGAATGGCGTTGGTGGGCGTTGCTACAAGATGACACCTCACACGACGCATTCGCACCGCGGATGGTCCATGTCTACACCAAGTAACAACCTTCACTGCTAAAAAATGCCCACTTTCGCTACTACTCGTACTGATGACGTCACCAATGACGTCACAGATGCTGTGGCTATCCATCAAATTGGGGTCTACACCCCGAGAGCTACAACATGACACCTCCCATGACGCATTCGGACCAAGGATGGACCATCTCTACACCAAATACCTTCCTTTCACTGCGCCAAAATACCCACTTTATTTACTACTCGTACTGATGACGTCACCAATGACGTCACAGATGCTGTGGCTATCCCTCAAATTGGGGTCTACACCCCGAGAGCTACAACATGACACCTCCCATGACGGATTCGGACCAAGGATGGACCATCTCTACACCAAATACCTTCCTTTCACTGCGCCAAAATACCCACCTTATTTACTACTCGTACTGCTGACGTCACCAATGACGTCACGGATGCTGTGAACAGCGCCCCAAATCGGGGTCTACACTCCGAGAGCTACAAAATGACACCTCCCAGGACGCATTCGGACCAAGGATGGACCATCTCTACACCAAATACCTTCCTTTCACTGCGCCAAAATACCCACTTTATTTACTACTCGTACTGATGACGTCACCAATGACGTCACAGATGCTGTGGCTATCCCTCAAATTGGTGTCTACACCCCGAGAGCTACAACATGACACCTCCCATGACGCATTCGGACCAAGGATGGTCCATCTCTACACCAAATACCATCCTACTTCCCAACATGCTCACTTTGCTACTTTCCTACTGATGAAACCAATGGCACACACACGACGCATTCGGACTGAGGATGAAGCATCCCTACCCAAATACCTTCCTTCACTGCCCCAAAATGCACCTTTCGCTACTACTCGTACTGCTGACGTCACCAATGACGTCACAGATGCTGTGAACAGCCCCCAAATCGGGGTCTACACCCCGAGAGCTACAAAATGACACCTCCCAGGACGCATTCGGACCAAGGATGGACCATCTCTACACCAAATACCTTCCTTTCACTGCCCCAAAATACCCACTTTACTTACTCCTCGTACTGATGACGTCACAGGTGACGTGAACAGCCCTCAAATCAGGGTCTACACCCCGAGAGCTACAAGATGACACCTTCCAGGACGCATTCGAACCGTGAATAGCCCATCTCGACCCCAAATACCTTCATGTACTGCCCCAAAATGGCCACTTTACTTACTACAACCAACTGCGCATGCGCAGATTAACGCGACTTGCACTTAAAAACACACCATTCTGACTCTAACCCACACAAGCTTCACTTTGACACCTTCCACGACCCATTCGGACCCATAGGGGTCCATCTCTACCCCAAACACACACCCACATACCCCCAAAATGCCTGATTTCTCTACTACAGCCAGACTGCGCATGCGCATATTTACGCGACATGCATTTAAAAACACGCCATTCTGACTCTACCCCACACAAGCTTCACATTGATACCTCACACGACCCATTCGAACTGTGAATAGCCCATCTCTAACCCAAACACACACCCACATACCCCCAAAATGCCTACTTACTATAATACGGGCTAGGCTGCGCATGCGCAGACTATTGAACACGGACGAACCATTAGTGTAGTCAAGTGCTCCTCCACGAGAGCTTCAAAATAAGACCTCACTCGACCCCATTGGACCATTAGGGACTCACCTAGACTCCAACATGTCCACCCCGTATGGCCCTATACACCCATAGCCATGCAGTATAGGCCTATGGGCCTACCCAGGCCTCGGTGACTTTATTCAAAAATTTCACCGATTCGCTCCGGGACACTTCCTATCGTGTTCTAAATGACGAGACGTGAAAAACAAACCCAAACAACACTACCGCAAATGTATAGAAGTAGATTTCCCAGGGGGACAAACATTGATCCTATACCCCCAGTATGGGACTATATGGGTCTATATGGGTCTCGGTGACTTTTTTCAAAAATTTCACCGATTCGCTCCGGGACAATTCCTATCATGTTCTAAATGACGAGACTAAGAAAACGAGACCCCACAACCCTACCGCAAATGTATATAAGTACGTTTCCCAGGGGGACAAACATTGATGCTATACCCCCAGTATGGGACTATATGGGGCTATATCGTACTTTTTCAAAAATTTCACCGATTCGTGCCGGGACACTTCCTATCATGTTCTAAATGACGAGACGTGAAAAACAAATCCAAACAACCCTACCGCAAATGTATAGAAGTACGTTTCCCAGGGGGACAAACATTGATCCTATACCCCCAGTATGGGACTATATGGGGCTATATCGTACTTTTTCAAAAATTTCACCGATTCGCTGCGGGACACTTCCTATCATGTTTGTCTTGACGAGACTAAGAAAACGAGACCCCACAACCTATACCGCAAATGTCGAGAAGTAGGCTTCCCAGGATGGTCCTATACCCGCCATACCCCATATAGGCATTTTCACGTAATTTAGGATAAAGTCCGTGTTCCGTATTTTTTCAGGAAAAATTTTACATGCACCCACCCATGTTTGAAATATACTTCACTTTGATACCTCATACAACTCCATCGGCCCATTAGGGGCTCCCCTAGCTCCAAAACGTCTAGCAGGACCCATACAAGGTCCAGTTTTCGACACTAGGTGACCACATCCCGACGAAATGGCCAGTTTTCGACACCGGATGTGCCGCCATCTTGAATATACGTGCCGCCATCTTGGATATGGCCCATAATGCACCGGGTCAAAATACTCGCTTCTGATTGGCTGAGAGCTCTGTGACGGATTTGAAATACTCGCTTCTGATTGGACGAGAGCTCCGCATTGCGTCTGCGCATGCGCAGAATGATATTCCTACCGCACACCCAACCCATCAGATGCCCCTTCAAGTTCAAGTTCAAGTTTATTGCACCAAACACCCGGTACAGGGCAGAGTACAAAACAAAACAAAGTAAAATGCTTACCCCAAATATAGGGTTAAGAACAAGAATACCAATGAAGTCAGAAATACAGTTTTACGTTCCGTCATATCATAGGTATTCATAAATGTAGCTCTTTTATTGAGCTGACACTGTACTAGACTACAAGTATCTTATCTATAGCCTATACTGAACATAATATGTAGGCTACATATAGCCATGAACATTCAAACAGAATGCATACATTACTACATATATACATTGTATCATGGTAGTAGGTCAAGTCTCTTGTTGTACCAACTGTATAGGTTATCACCAATCAGGTTTATTTGAAGGCGATCATTATTGGTTAATAAATACACAAATTTACCATCCGGTGTCAAAGTACCAAAGACAATATTTGTCTCATTTATTTTGTCAAAAAGAATTTTTCTCTCAATATTGAAAATTTGGCACTGCATAACAAAGTGGAATTCGTCTTCTCTTATATTACATTTGGGGCATAAGCGTTGCTCCACAGGTGTGATTGGACGCGTATGTCTACCAGTCTCAATTTTCAGTTTGTGATTACTGAGACGTAGTTTTGCTAGGAATGTTCTCACTTTGGTGTTACGAATCAGAAGCAGATATTCCTCTAACTTAATATTGTTTTTTAATATACGATATGTTCTCATTTTGTTACTTGATCCATCAGCATGGTCCTGCATAGATTGGTTGAATTGGTATTCAAAGTGAGAGTTTAGGGCTTGTATTATTTGTGATTGAGAGCATTGTTTATGATCTAGGCCTAACGTATCGTTGATATATTTAGTAAGTTTGTACAGCCAACCAGTTCGATGCTGACATAATTTGCGTTGTTCTTCTAAGGCATGATAAGTTATCCTGTCTGGGTAACTGTTAATATAATCATAATATTTTATGGCCCTTACAGCAATGTCAAGCATCAATGGATATATCCCTAATTCTGCTCTAGCACCATTATTATTCGTTGTTCTATGAACCCCTAGAAGTCTTTTGCAGAATCTATTCTGAATTTTTTCAGGATTTAAAGTGTCCGTGTTTTTTCTAAGTAGATAATCTGTCCCCCATACTTCCGAACCATACAATATAACTGGCTTTATTAAAGTTTTGTATAAATGACAAGAAATATCTATTGGGATATTTCTATGTTCTAGATTGTTATGCAGGGCATAAGATGCACGTAATCCTTTATTTCCTAACATAGTGGTGCATTCATTAAAATTTCCAGTTCTGAAAAAAGTCACTCCAAGATATTGGTAACTGTCTGCAATTTCTAATTCTGTGTCATTTAATCGCCAGCTGTGATCTACACATTTAGGTCCTCTCTTGAATATAACAATTTTTGTTTTTTCAAAGTTTGCGTTTAGTTTATTAATTTGACAAAATATGTCTAGACTGTTCAGGCATCTTTGTAGTCCTTCAGGCGATTCGGACATTAACATAAGATCATCTGCAAATAGAAGATGTGATACATTGAATCCATTCAATTGAACGGGATCAGAATCCTGTGGTATAAAGTTTTTTATATTATCGATAAATATATTGAAGAGTGTTGGAGATATGCTACACCCTTGTCGAACTCCTATATAGGATTGGAAACTGTCCGACATTTCATCATTGACCTTGAGTTTATACTTGATGTTATCATATAAAGATGTTAGTATGGAGAATATTTTACCATTTATGTCCTTTTCCTTTAATTTGTCAAAAAGAAGATCGCGGTTGACAGAGTCAAAAGCTTTCCTGAAATCAACGAAACATGTATAAACTGGTTTCTTATTGGATTGATATTTATCAATTATAGTGCGGAGTGTGAATATGTTGTCTGTTGTACGATAATCTTTACGGAAGCCAGTTTGATTTCGACTTAGAAGATCGTTAGTTTCCAGATGGGTTGTAAGCCTGGTGTTTATGATTTTCGCAAATAGTTTGCCTAAAACATTGCTAAGAGCAATGCCCCGATAATTATTCGGGTCAATTTTACTGCCTTTTTTGTGTAGGGGAATAATAGTAGATGCTGACCATGCATCTGGAAAGTGACCACTGTCTAGTACCATGTTAAATAGTTTGATCGTTTGATCTATGATTAACGGAATTGTAGTTCGAAGTAGTTCATTACTTATAGTATCTTCACCTTGACTTTTATTAAGTCTTAAAAGCTTCAGATTACTATGAATCTCTTCAGCTAAAATAGGTTTATTCAGGGTTTCGTTTAATGAATTATCAGTGGTTGAGTTTGGATGTGTGGGACAATTTGTATTTTTAACTGAATTATGTACCGGTACATCAGATAAATTTATAAAATGATCCAATAGAACATGTTTATCAGCATCTATCCTTGATTTGGGTTGATCACTTAATGTTTTGATGATTTTCCAGTACTTAGATGAATCAGATGATGTGCATTCTCTTAACTGGTTCACTAGGTTAGTATAATAATCTTGTTTTTTGGAGCGAATAAGTTTTTTATAATTCTTTTTTAATATATGGTAGTTTAGTCTGGTTACATCAGTTTGGTTAGAATTGTAATTACTATAGCCTATTAATAGGCTAATTAATAATAATAATAATAATAATAATAATAATAATAATAATAATAATAATAATTAATTAATAGGCTAAGAATTGTAATTACTATAGCTTCATGAATGCTTCACATTGATACCTCATATGACCCCATTGGACCATTAGGGGCTCCCCTAGCTCCAAAACGTCTATTTCCATACCCTTCGGCCACCGCGCATGCGCAGAATGCCGATACTTGAACCCCACACCCAGCCCATCAGATGCCCCTTCACGAATGCTTCACTTTGATACCTCACCCGATCCCATTGGACCATTAGGGGCTCCCCTAGCTCCAAAACGTCTATTTTCATACCCTTTGGCCACCGCACATGCGCAGAATGCCGATATTTCAATCCCACACCCAGCCCATGCCCCTTCACCTAAGCTTCACTTTGATACCTCACTCGACCCAATAGGACCATTTTATCTAGGGACTACTTTTTCTCCGCGGAAGCTTTTTTCCGCGACAGAATCACCGCCAGACATGACCGCATCACCGCGGATGAATACATCTTTATACAATTAAAATTAATTAATTATTTATTTATTTATTTATTTATTTATTCTGTGAAAACATGCAAATGTTCGAATCAAGAGAGATAACCCGAAATTTGTCAAAATTCAAAAAGGTGCAAACAGAGTTATCTATCCCGGCAAAATGAGGTCTGTAATAGCCTTTACCTACTACTTAGGTGGTCCTTTGCGCATTGAGCTAAGAATATATAATGCCTTGCATTATATACGAGCAACTTGAAAAGAAAATCGAACATTTGATGACCCATATGTGCGCCATTTTGAATTTAACCTCCATATTTACCCTGTCGACTATGCCAACAGATTCAAGATGGGAATAACGCAACAGGCTAAGGTGTAAAACGACTCTATTTAAAACAATTAATAGGCTAAGATGTATATATTTCTTCATATCAAACATTTAATTAAAACCACTATTAGTGAGGATGGTATCAACTGAAAAAAGGACAAGGACAAGTCGTACAAGAATAATGTCCTATTGGAAACATGTTTTTAAAGATGCAGGATATCATACACAACTTTCATTTAACCCGTCCTCCAATTGGGATTATGCCAACCTCGTTACTCACAGAAAGATGCAGACAGAATGCCACATTGGCTGCTAGACTATACTTCTGTTCATTTCTACTAATTACTGTTATTTACTTATTTTTGGGTGGAGAAGTAGGTATTGAGAGCTCTGGTTCCACACGTGAATCTAATTCCAGCCGTCACCCTACACCAGATCAGTCCTTTTCTGTGAACGAGTTTCTGGACGGAGCATTCGAGATCAGTTTCAACCAAACTCTCCGTGATATCGTTATAGACGTTACCGAATTCGTTTGCGGAACTTCCAAGTTGTGCAATATATCCGGGCCACAATTTGGGAAGGTGTGTAGTCATGACTGCGCTCATTGTCATTGCGACGACGTGTGCTATATCTACGGGGACTGCTGTCCGGATATGATGTTCCTTGGCCCATCGACACCCGTCGCTCCGTCGCCTTACGTCACTTGTGTTTCAGAGCCTTGGACGACATGGGCCAACGGCATCA
The DNA here is from genome assembly GCA_036873755.1 of Hanleya hanleyi. NCBI lineage: Eukaryota > Metazoa > Mollusca > Polyplacophora > Lepidopleurida > Hanleyidae > Hanleya > Hanleya hanleyi. Next base: position 13,334 of record JAVTVY010008105.1, on the reverse strand, counting down.
ATGTGTTTATGGTGAGCCTCTGTCCCAACACCTTCAAAATATCTGGAGACACCATCCATAAATGCGAAGAAGTTGATATTCATGACAAGATACAGGCTACACCAGTCTCGGACGTCGAATCCAAGATAACTTATAGGAACGTCTATTGTGCCATTTGTCATTCTGTTGAACGCACTATACCATGGTCACATAGGGTTACGTGTGAATCCAGTGTTTCAGCCAGCCCGGTGACGAACGAAGAAGACTTATGGAAAGCACTAACCAAAGATAATCTATGTACATTCACCACTTTACCTCCCACAGACGTGTCACCTCGACAATGTACCGCAAGAGTTGAAGCTTCTTGTGGCGACAGGTCCATTCTGGAAAAAGACAAATTAGAGACTTTGTGCCGTCTATATACACACATTCTCGGTGATTATACAAGTGGAAAGTTAGGAACGTCATATCAAAACCTGTTCTGTGCCTTGTGCAATGGAGCTTACCTCACTGGTCCTCCAGTGTGTTTTAGGATAAAACCTACTGGAACCACGTTCCCGCTCAGTGTGGTTATTGATTTTAACCGCAAGTCTCGCCAAACTGGTGATCAAACACCCCCAGCTGTCACGTATGACTTGAGAGAATGTTCCAAACATGAAATCAGCGACCCGTTTGCTGTAAGTATCTCGGTTCTAGTCCTATTACACCGGGTTGTCAATTTCCACTTTCATTGGCTTTGTCAGTTACGTAACGGATTGATCAGTAAGCTCGAATATCAATTCAGCTTTCGTGCAAAAAATCCAATAAATAATTTCATTGCCTAATAAGTAAAACATTGTGAAACAAGTATCAGTGGACACGAACAATGTTTCGGTGAGCCTGTAACTTGCAATAATTATGTCGAGGTAACAAGAGGTATTTTCTGCATCCAGAACTTTATTTAGGGGTCACGTCCAATTAATCGAGGCACTTTCTCGATGCCTTCGAGATGAATCGAGAAATTTATCGGCTGAAACCGGGAGGGCAGAACCGCGACCCCTGACGACGACTCCTGGTGTGCTCCCGGTTCTATCTCGATCGAAACGTCCCGGTTTTCGAGATGGGTACGAAATTGATCGGTAATCTCGAAGGGGGTCCCGGTTTGTATATGTCCATGTTTGTTGCACTTAAATTGGTCGTTTCTTAGTTTTTAGGCGATCAGAGTGTTGTGCGGATACCATATTTTGGGGGGGGGCGATCGTCTTATAAGCATATCGCAGCCTAAAATAAAATTTCATGTTATTAAATGTTTAATCGATATATCCATGATCTGAATCCAATTGAGAAAAAACGTTTCTTTTATCAGTATGAATTAAGAATATAAAATTGAGTGATTTTCTCACACATTGACATTGATTGTATATCTGACTAATATCCGACGTGGAAAAAATGACACATCAACTGGAATAATCTGAATAATAATGATATGAAAGCATGCTATAATTATTATTCCATAAAATTGTTTTAAACCAAACATGGATCGTTTCAACCGAAAAATGAAGTGTTTGACCGGTAACCTCGGTGTGTAATTTGTTTTATAATTTTGTATTATTCATTGCAGATTCCATTTTACTGAAAATTACTGTCTTGAAATATAATTCAAGTAAGGAGATTATATCAACAAAGTTTATTTCTGATATAAGCTTGCCTGGTGGAGGTTAGCGGAAATAATGACAATCGGAACAAGAGGTGTTGATAATTCACACCACAGTCGGTCTGTGAAAACCGTGGGCTTGAAACAAGGGAGAAGAGAGAGAGAGGGAAATGAAAGTAATTATCGCCCAATTCAGAGTGCAATCAGGCTTTAAATAAACTTTCTTGTACATTTCACTACAACAATACCATGTGTAGTCAGTGTGAAAAGCTTATATGGAATGCTCAAACACATCGATCGCGCGTTTATGTTTATATTATCCGGTTTCCAATGCATTACCAGCCACTCCTGTGGTCTTAAAAGCTGCTGTATTTCTGAAACCGGGAAAATCTTTGAAGAGACGTGGTACAAAAATCTTTAGTCAAGATCCTATCCTAAATAATTGATATCAAACAAAACCTCTCACTCTGATATACTTTCAGAAGAACACATGAAATTTTATTCCAGACTTGTAGAATTTATTACAATTCGCAGTTCCTGGACATATCTAATAAAGTGATTCAAATTTTAAAACAGGTTCGAATTAATTTACACTGAATAATAATGAGCCAACTTATGTGATTCAATTGGTGACGTGTTTTAACCTTTCCATACATAAAAATTGAGCTGTCAGATCAAGTATGCGACTACAGATCTCTAAACGGAATAACAAAATAATGCTAAAAGAATCATGTTTAATGTACTTCATTATCCGTGGCTTAATGCTTATGTACTCGCTGAGATTAGTCGCGCTGCCAACCAAAAGTACATATAGGCCGAGCATACGTCTTTCGAATGATTCAAACCTTCATTTGAAGGCATCTCGATTCCATTCTCGGAGCAAGCCGATTTATTTCGGGGGGGATCGAGATGGCCTTTTACTTCGAGAGAAAACCGGGAGCAAACCGGGACAACAATCGATAGAGATAAACCGGGACCCTTTGAGACGAGATATTTATCGGTTTTTACTCGTTTATCGAGAAACCGTCTCGATCGATTGGACGTGACCCCTTTACGGGTGCATGGAAAGAATTTATACCACCCTGTATAATTAATCCACATCTTGTAACGTCTGCCTACAGTTGTCATTCATGACCTATATGTCTATATATATAACCTGTATTTTCTCCCCAGAGCATATGTAGACCCCTGCAGTGTCATCAGAGACGTCTGTTGACAGATGACCGCTGTGAACCGAAATTCGCTGATATCAGAGGTTTGGGATTTTCTTTCTCGGCCATAGTGAACCCGAGTAACTTCACGACCAACGTTTCATGGGATACATTCTTAGACACCTATGAACAAGCTTTACGGAAACAACTTACTGCATACTCGCAGTTCGTATTTTATCCGCTGGTAATGTCCAAGTACATCAATCCTGATGAGAAATCAATTTCAGTATTAGCAGTAGAAGGGAGAGTAGTGTCAAACTCTAACAAAAGCCTTGACGATATGGAACAATCTCTCCGTGAAATGACCTCGTTATCTTTCACATACAATGCTGAATGGGAGAATAATACAGTACAGTCGGTACCTGTGCCATGTTTTACTACTCCACAAGACGTACTTAGTGTTAATCATGTTTTACATAGTAACCGTACTATACAAAGTGTGTGGGGTTCTGTTCAGCTGTGTGGCTCTAGACAGAAACTGAGTCATTGCTTGGCCAATGTGGAATTCCCCCCCATAGAAGATACAATAAACTGTGCCCATTTGGAATTCAACTTGACCGAGTCCAACTTTACCTACGATCCAGAGAGTCGTACAATAATGACAGGAAATCATGTTATCCTCTTGAACCAATCCAGTTATCTAGATTGTGGGACTGTCTTAAAACTGTGTTCGGACCTTCTACGTCATATCGAGGAAATCTTAACTCAGGTAAATTCGACCAAGGTATCTGAAGGATCTAATATATCAGAAATTAATAAAGCGTTGACATTGGTGTCGTTCGTAAGCATCTCCTTATCACTTGTCGGCCTTCTCCTAACCTTCCTGGTTTATTGTGTTTCCCCAAAGTTGAGGACGCTACCGGGCAAGAACAACATGGCATTAATTTTCCACCTTTTCTGTGCTCAGTTGATTTTCGAAGCTGGGGCGAGGATGACATCTGACGTCCCGTTGTGTCAAGCATTGGGCGTTATCATCCATTTCTTCTGGTTGGCGTCGTTTTCCTGGATGGCGGTATGTGCCTTCCACATGTACAGATCTTTTACCAATCTCGTGCCAGTCCAACACAACCCTATTGGCGAGGGAAAGAAATTGTTATCTTTTTCCCTTTTCAGTTCTCTTTGTCCTGCTGCTGTTATTCTCATCTGTGTTATTTATCACTTGGCCGCTAGCAACGGCACAGAGATCGGATACGGGGGCATTATATGTTTCCTAAACCAACCAAGGGACATAGGGATATTCTTTGTTGCCCCGTTAGGTGTCATGATACTGTTTAATGCATACTGCTTCGTAAGAACTGTTTTAGCAATTCGATCCGTTCCCGATATGTCCAAGGCTTCAAACAAAGCAAGCAAACATCACGCTGTTGTTTATTTTAGACTGTCTGTCCTCTTCGGTTTTACTTGGGTGTTTGGTATACTCGCCTCCATTCTACAGTCGGATGTATTGTGGTTCGTTTTTATCATCCTGACCGGAGGACAGGGTATATTTATATTCATTGCTTATTGCATTAACAGACGAACTTGGAAAACTGCGAAGCGGGGTTTGGGAAGGCTTTCCTCTGGAACGTCTTCCACAAGACCCAGTGGAAACATGGACACCCCACTGTGATCGACGTTGAACAACTTTCACATAGTGTGGATACAGTTGCAAAGTTTCCATCGTTAAAGACGTAACGCATTTGCTAGGAATGTTGTTAAGGCGGGCAGTACGGATTTGTGGGTGTAAAGTTAATGGTAAATGGTTTAGCTCCTTGAGATAAGGGTTCAACTAATGGCTGATAAGGGTTCAGCTAATGGCTGATAAGGGTTCAGCTAATGGCTGAAATTCAATTTTGATCAACAGAAGATTTATATCGAACTGATATTACATACTAGCTCCCGTTGCATCGGGTTACCGTCAGCTTATGCCAGACTTGATTTTCAAAATAAAATCATTGGAACATTTTCTTGTATTCTTATATGTAACGTATTCACAAAAGAATGCATTCATCAATACTGAATAGACTATCCAAACATGCAACAAATGAAAATTAGCAAATATATGTTTCATTTTGCAGAGAAGCTGTCAAGACTTTTCGATAATGACAGCAAGGTATATTCTCTTCATAAAATCCCAGTCACTGATATGTATTCATTAATCCAACAAGGCTTATATACTCGAGTTGTTGTACAACAAAAAAGTCACATCACAATAATTCAACTTTATGTTATGGACAATCGGTAATTCAAAGATGGAATAGCCTTTGTATATAATGGGCGCATTTATCCTGTTCCATTATATGATCATCCCCGATCTACCGGTTTTTAACGGGGATAAAATAAAACTGAAATCATTGGAATTGACATTATGATCATTTCATAATGGCTACTGAGTGGATTGGGACATACAACAAAAAAGACAAAAATTATCGTCCGCGTGTAAGCATGACAACCAATTGCTTCGCGGTAATGAAAATAGAAACAACAACACAGAGTTGTGGATATGACTTGTGGCAATGTTCTTTATCAAACGACGTCTCAAAGTTGTGTATCTGACAGAAAATTGCGAATCTTGAAATAGATTGTTGTCACGACTATATAATGTCTCTTTTGATATTGATTCCCTAATAAATTTATTTGTTTCATTTGTGAAAAATAATATATGTGTAAATCTTCATCCAAAGCTTGGACTTCCAGTGATTTAGACTTTTCCGTCTGAAAATGAACACGGTATCAATTACAACGCATATAAGGGAAGTGGGAAGAGGTGCCGACATACTGACAAAACCACACGACTTCACAGTATAGTCTTATGGTTAACCTATTCTAAAGCACATACCAAGAATATAACGATTCGTGATATGTTGTATCTCAGGTACGCTTTTATTGTACCTGTTCATGTGGCAACTTTGATGACATGACCACACGGCCCCTAGCACCGGCATAAGCGGTATTAGATACAAATCTAGAGAGCTGTGATGGACATGCTCTGACAATAGAAGCGTACCTGAGATACAACACATATCACTAATCGTTAGATTCTTGGTATGTGCTTTAGAATAGGTTAACCAGAAGACTATTCTGTGAAGTCATGTGACGCAGTCAGTATGTCGGCACCTCTTCCCACTTCCCTTATATGTGTTGTAATTGGTAATTGGTGAACTTTGTCGCTGTGACAACTCGTACAATGGATATTGGTGAGCTGTATCGTCGTCAGATGAAAATGACGGCCATTTTTTTTTATTGTTAATAGCAATATAAACGGCGGAGAGAAAGTTATGTCCTGGAAAAAAATTATCTTATTTCGGCTCTCAAACACCTATGTTCTCTTTGCCTGGATGCTTACCTGGAAATTGGTCAAAACCTCAAGCAGGCAAAAGTTTCAGATATTACAACATGATTTTATACCATATCGTTGCTTTGTGCTCCACTGATACTGATTTGCCACCATTTGGTCCCAACATCAATGGGGTTTTACCGAAGTTATTATCTACATTGTACCTGATTATGAAGTTATTATCTACATTGTACCTGACCATGAAGTTATTATCTACATTGTACCTGCCCATGAAGTTATTACCTGCATTGTACCTGAGCATGAAGTTATTATCTACATGTATCTGATTATGAAGTTATTATCTACATTGTACCTGACCATGAAGTTATTATCTACATTGTACCTGACCATGAAGTTATTATCTACATTGTACCTGACCATGAAGTTATTATCTACATTGTACCTGACCATGAAGTTATTATCTACATTGTACCTGACCATGAAGTTATTATCTACATTGTACCTACCTACGAAGTTATTATCTACATCGTACCTGACCATGAAGTTATTATCTACATTGTACCTGACCATGAAGTTATTATCTACATTGTACCTGACCATTAAGTTATTATCTACATTGCACCTGACCATGACGTTATTATCTACATCGTACCTGACCATGAAGTTATTATCTACATTGTACCTGACCATGAAGTTATTATCTACATTGTACCTGCCCATGAAGTTATTATCTACATTGTACCTGACCATGAAGTTATTATCTACATTGTACCTGAGCATGTTGACTATGTATTATATTCTCATACAAGGTCTCTCTATATCAGTTTTCACTTGCAGTTCAAACTGGGTACCTGTGTACTTCCGCGATATAATTAAGAAATAATTCCTTGTTTACTGCGATAAAACACCTAGAACAAATCGCGCTGCAATAGATTGAGTCTATGGCTGGTCAGGAAAGACGTAGGCCCGAGTGATCAAACGTGAATACCGGTACTGCATACTGCCATACTGAAAACGGCACAATGTGGAGATGTTTCCTGAAAAGAAAGATATTCTCGTATATTTAAAACTGGATTAACACCCCTATACCTGACAAAAAATGCCTTGGCCCGTCAATTAATCGAAGAAAGCAACACCTGCAAGTCGCGTGCCGGAAATATACACGGGTTGGAGAGTCCACAGTATGGCAGCTACAGAGGTGCGATAAAACGCCATTAACGATCAAAATGATGCGGACGAGACCCTTGGTTTTGGAATACATGTGAAATTCTCCCGTCATCCAATGATTGAATTGTGTACCTATCATACGTTCAAACAGGTTTAATGGCATTAACAACTTTGAATAAATCTCTGCGGAAAAAACTGTTTCTCCCTGATGTACGGCAACAGGATGTACAAGAAGAAACAGGCAGACGATAAATATTGTTATCCATTTCAATCCTATTACCCTTCTGAGTGAATTCAATTGGACACGCGAAGAAAATCATGGCTTCATATAATCCACACCTTTTGGTTGCGAGGTAGCATCCAATGGAATTAGATGCCACCTGGGCTTCCTTCTTTATATGTATGTTATTTGGTAAAACACATGGGGTGTGGTAGAATACGCTATATAATCAGAGCTGATTCTTTTCATCAGATGTTCCCGGGTCTATCCTAGTGTATACAGTAATATTATTTGCTTCAGTCTCCCTCGATAAATATAGTTTATCATATTGGGGTCATTTTGGGCCTAGGATCTATGCTTTTCCGCGATGAAAAGCGGACACAACTATTTTATTTCACATCAGATTAATATTTACTAATTTATTTGCATAAATAAAAATTCGAAAAATCTGACTGAAAAATCGACCAAAAAATGCCGTTTTGAAAATCGGCCATCTTGGATTTTTTGAAAAATGCCGTTTTTGAAAAGCGGCCATCTTGGATTTTTTTTTTTTACATTTTCTGGTAGAGCTTGACCCAAGGGTATAGTGTAGTGAATTTCAGCCTCCTAGCCCAAGGAGTAAGAGAAATAGTTAGGCGCGGCCATTTTGGCGCCTCTCCCCCCCCCCCGCCCCGGCCACAAAAGGTCCCAAAAAGTTCAGGCCAGATAGGGTTAATGCCCTAAAAAGATCCCGAAAAATGACTAGGAAATGAGTCTATAACTGGTATATCTTTATTCTTTGCTTCCATGCGTATTTTTATCAGTACCAGAAATAGACTGATGACAGGGTCATGTACAATCGATATTACCTTTGTAGTGCACCATACAAACAATTTGATTAGCTGAATTCCATTCACGCCATTTGAACATATGGATTTACACAGCTATGGCTGTTATTTTTTCTCTTTCCACCCTGGGGCGGAGCGCTGGGTCTGCTGGGTTAACTCCCATTGTCCAGTCAACATCCCTTTGAGTATGTAAATCAGATTCATATACACATATCATACAGATCTGTCAATTTAGTTGCATTTCCTACATAATTACAACACATATAAGGGAAGTGGGAAGAGGTGCCGACATACTGACACAGTCACATGGCTTCACAGTATAGTCTTATGGTTAACCTATTCTAAAGCACATACCAAGAATCTAACGATTCGTGATATGTGTTGTATCTCAGGTACGCGTTTATTGTACCTGTTCATGTGGCAACTTGGATGACATGACCACACGGCCCCTAGCACCGGCATAAGCGATATTAGATACAAATCTAGAGAGCTGTGATCGAAATGCTCTGACAATTCGTATGTTGGTAATTGGTTAGCTGTGTCGCTGTGACAACTCGTACACTGGGGATTGGTGAGCTATATCGTCGTCAGGTGAAAATGAAGGCATTTAACACAAAAGAGTTATTATTTAAAGTAAGTTATTATTTGAAAGAATAATAATATTATGTCTTGTGTTAGAAAACTTCCATTTTTAATAGGAGAGCAGAAGAAATGCTTATATCGTCGGCATTTCAATGAGATGCACTGATATACTATTTTCATATGTCAACTACCATAATACACTACTTAGAAATGTAAACATCTGAAATTCATGTTTTCAGTTTATGCACGAATGACGTCATACAAACTGAGTATTTGTGTTATCATTCGACCCATCTATTGAGGAAAAGTGGCTGGAGCTTGCTAATTGGATGAAACTGAAAATGTCTGTCGGTGTTACTGATTTATTAGGGAGAAAAGTGTAACCATCCCCAGTCTGTGCTCCATACAGAAAGTTATTTCATTCAGTGGTTAATTAGCGAAAACAATTTGCCCGATACTACACACAATGACTACCCCATGTTGTTGCAAAATCTAACTGGTCAGGAGAGATCGAAAATACGAAAAGTGGACCGCCCTGTTCCTAGTAGTTTAAATTGATAATTCTGGTCAGCTACTGAAGAGTACAAATCCACACAAAAAAAAGCCTGCCATAACAAAGACATTAAGTTTCGACCAAACCTGTCATATCTTGTCTGTGAATTATAAGGCTTGCACTGCTACATCTCCAGAGCATCTCCACATTTCATGTTATCAACATGAACCAGATGGATGATAATTAAACGATAGTACTTTAATTGCAATATTATGCCCGAACGCTGAAGACATCACATGTAGAATTACAAGCGTCTGGTCCGTCATTCATAATTCAGCCGTCGTCCATTGAAGAATATGTGCGCCCATAATCCAAAGACGTATTCTATATTCCATATAACAGTATTAGCACACAATTCAAAAAGATAATCATAGTATAAATAAACATAGACTAGTTTCCTGCCAGAAAGAAGCGGTCAACAGTTTTCGATGATGTCGGCAAGACATCATGATTTTCCAAAAATATCAATATTTCATATATTCAGTATTTTTAATCCATATGATATTCGTTGTAAAGTTATCATCTAGAGAATGATGTATCTCAGTCACGCTTTGATTGTGACTTTTCATATGAGCACCATGAGGATCAAGTACATGGGTTCATACGCCCCTAGCCCCTGATTAAGCGGGGAGTCTTCAATGATAATACATGATAACAGTTAGATATCAAAGGCGACTTTCCACATTGGGAATTGCTGCCGAGATAATATCACAAGATCTGCACGAGAAAAGCAAATAGTGTGTCAGAAGGTGGATATATAAAGAAGATCGTCTATTCTGTAGTTTAATTCATTCAAATCCAGTGAAGGTGGATATATATCCTTCACTGCGTCATTTATATAGCGATTATCCACAGCGAGAAGATCGTCTAAAACAAACATATAAGGACATATGCATAAAAACATAATAACAGGGTTGTGGGGCTTGGGAGCCATCCACTTCATTGGCAGGGGAGTCTTCAAAGATAATACATGATGATATTAGATAACAGTTAGATATCAAAGACGACTTTCCACATTGAAAATTGCTACCGAGATAATATCACAAGATCTGCATGACAGAAACAAATAGTGTGTCAGATTATTAGAATTTTGCAAATCGAATGGAACTTTCATTACGAAAGGCCGAGTATGCCAAGATAAGCACACAAAATTCTACTGCAAGTGTTAAGGAAATACAGTAATTGATTATATGTTATGTAGTCATGAACAGGGAACGTATCCCCCGCTAGAAATGATAGTCCTGGGTGGAAATAAAGGTCCACAAAAGAAAATTTGCCCAGCATATATGAAAGATGACTCACCCCACCCAGGAATGGATTTCTGCTACTAGGACTAATTGCCCATGATGTAGGAATGGTGATTTGATCTCCATGTTGTCCGTCCTAAGATTGATTGACCTGCAGACAGGAATAATGACGAATGGTCCTGACGAAATGCATCTCTTTTTAATAAAACACCTGCAGGTTTTCTATTCAGTCATTACTCGCGATGTTCTGTAAGTCAGTGGGTAGTGGTGCAATCCCCCGAACATGCATATGGAAGGATGCCAGAGTTACGCCTCTGTTTAAGAAAGGCAGTAAACAGATCCATCTAACTATATGCCATTGAGGCTGACCTCTGTTGTGGGCGAGTGTTTGAAGATGTTAGTTCGTAATGCTGTCTACGATCATTCAGAGAGTAGCAATCTAATTTCTTACAACCATAGTATGACTGCGGACGATCTTGTGTTTTGCAGTTGCTACAAGGCAATAGAGGAGTGGTCAAGTAATGCTGATCAACGTCTGACCTTTGGCATCATCTACTTTGATTTTGCCAAGGCATTTAACTCGGTTCCACACAAGCGTTTATTGCAGAGATGATCAGCATCAGGATTTAAGGAACCAGTACTGAGCTGGATTGGAGACTTTCTAACTGACAGACGACAGAAAGTAGAGGTGAATGGTAGATGTTCGGACTGGCATGATGTAACGAGGGGTGTCCCAGAAGGAAGTGTCCTTGAGCTAGTGTTATTCCTGGTGTATATTAACGACCTACCAGATTTAGTCAGAAACTTTATCAAGATATTCGCAGCTAGATGACACTAAGATCTCCTCTATAGTGACTGAAAACAACGACCGCGCAGGGGTTCAAGACGATGTCGACAATATGTGTGAGCGGTCAGAAACCTGGCAGCTGTCCTTCAGTATACAAACGTGTAAAGTGCTTCATTATGGTGTGACTAATCCATGATATGACTAGTCCATGATCAATGGTAATACTGGGGAGCGAGGGGCAATATCGGTGAAAAGCAGTGAAATCCGCATTACTTTTAGCTCGGACTTGAAGTACAAATCATACATCGGAGAAAGTTAAAAAGTCCAACAGTATTTTCGGCCTGAATAAGCGTACATTTCAATATTTGGTTATCGATCTGCTGATTTCGCTATTCGAAGCATTAGTTCGAGAGCAGTTGGAGTATGGCATCCGCACCTTTAGAAAGACATTCTAAGTGTTGAAAACGTCAACGAAGAGCCACTAGATTACTTCGAGAACTACATAACTTAAGTTACGAGAACCGCTTGAGACAGTTAAAGTTATCATCCTTGGCACATATCCGTTCCAAATGTGACATCATTTTCTAGAAAAAGCTTAATTAGCCAATTTTTTTCCATTTGGATAGTGCTAGCAGAACTCGGGGCCATGAATACAAGTTACATAAGTATAGCTGACCCCTGATTGTCGAAATTGGTAAGTTTTTTTATTTCTTCATTCAAATATTCACTATTTCCTCTAAAATTTGGTGAAAAATTGAAATCAAAATTATAAATAGAAGTGCTTCAATATTAGGATTAAAACTCTAGTTTCCGAGGCACTGGAACAATTAAACAGATTGATTTAGCTTGGGCTTGGCTACTATTATTTTTGTCTGTTAAATTTTCCTTTCCAAAACTCATTTCCGCAGTATTATGGTAAGCTAATTATCTATTAGTCTTACTTATTTACATTAATCTACCCCTTTCTGATCAAAACCATGCAAACATCCGTATTTTTGTTTCTAATTATAACAGTGACACTTCACTCAGACACCCGCCGTGAAGTGATCTACACAGACCTGTGTGAACATGCTCAGCTGAACAAGTTTTAGCAAGTTTTTAAAGTTTAAATTGGACTTTAAACCGCATTGATAAAAAAACTTAGTGTAATAGTTATCCAGAATAAACAGGAATTCGATTAGGTCCCATTAGACAGATTAAAAATGTATTTGACAATAAAATTCAATCAAATAATTTGGATTAATTCATCAGATGTATAGCTGGACACATTTTGCCCAATTTCTAGCCTTTCATTTTTGTACAAAATCCGAGATTTAAACGTTTATTTCTCGAAAAGTATCCATGCTACGCTTTTGAAATTTGGCATGCTTGTTACTTATAAGGTGATCTATCTCACTTTTTGTAAGTTCTGATTAGTATTTTAATTATTGAACTTTTAAGACAAACGACCGTAAAATAGTACGTTTTTTTCATTTTTTTTAGTAAAGATAAATTTACTAGTTCGAATTGTCTCCTATCAAGGTATACCATCAAAATTGAAACAAGACCAACAGTTTTCATGAAATTACAATTTAAAAGGACGATATTATTTTCATTTTAAATTTTTTAAATTGGAATATTTTCTACACAGTAGCAGCGTTTATACAAATCATATAGTTGGAATCCCTACGATGTACGCTTTCGTAAAATATATAGTTTATTATGGTTATCTTGTATATTTATTGATACAGACGACAAATTGTCACGGGGTGCAAAAACTGCCTCTAAGGGGAGAGCTATCCTTAAACAGCAGAGCAGAACTAGTTATCGACTCAAACCTTTTCCGTGAATGTATGGAATATCTTGCGGGCC
>JAVTVY010008103.1:0-48627 GCA_036873755.1 Hanleya hanleyi | reverse complement strand
ATTATGTATTATGTGTTCTAATTTAGAAACGTTAAATTTAGAATTTTTTAGAATTTAGAAGTTTTTAACACTAGGATATAGAAATAAATCGCGGTATTCAAAATCTGAACTCCACTCTGGTGTTCATTAGATGTTCAATCATTCAAGGCACTAAATAAGGGCAGAACATAACGAGCATTTCATCAAAAAATATTACTTTATTATGATGAAATAATACAATAGTACACAAACGTACAGTATGTATATACACATATACATATTCCACTAGTATACCATGGTTAATACTGAAGGTAAAACATGTTGAAATTTGTCGATTTCAAGCAGTTGTCGACTTTGCCGATTGATTAAAATCAACAGTTGGCTCGACATAAATTTCGTATTTTCGTAGCGTTTTTGATAAACAAGGACAACCATTATACATGGTACATGCAAGACAATGTTTCAAAATAGTATTTAGTTTTCGCCGTGTCTCGTAATACAGCTTGAGTACTACAGTGACGACGTAGTTTATAGATTCGCGGATCAAACTCAGTGAGGCCGTATCATTTGCAAGTATCATGGATAAATAATACCCAGTTTGTTTTACACGCTACATAAAAAGAAATCGAAGTGGCAACCTGTCCATAGTTGAGAGCTAATTAAAATAGTCCAACTTCATTTACCTGAGTGAATGTCATTGATTGTCATTGGTTACATTTGCACGAGATGGTCGGTCTTCATATACAACTATTTGTGTTCCAAAAACCAATCTAATCTCTTGAAAGACGTTCGGTTAACTTTCAGCTATATAGCTATGAGTTCGATTAGTGAATTAAAGGAGGACAAGCTCCGTTTTCTCCTCTGTTTCTCTTTCTTCAAGTCTGTACATTCCGGCATATTTATAAGCATTTATATACTGTTATCCAGTTAAAAACACAGGGGCTCGTTACCGTTCTTAATTGGTTAATTATGTTGATTTTTGGGAGGGGGGGGGGGGTGCGAGGTCGTGAAGAAAAGGAGTTTCTTCTGATTAAATTATGTCCAATGAAAATGCTCCGTACATTTAGATAGAATAGGTGTTTGAGCCGAAAACTAATAAATTATAACGTTATTAACAAATAGATGGACGGATTGTTGTGCTGATTAATATTTATGTAGAAGAAACTCATTTCGTTTTATTTGTCAAAATCTTTAACTGATAAATGTTTTAACGCTAGCAATAATTTTTGCCCGACAAATAACACAACGTGTTAGACTAGAATAACACTGAGAGCAGGTCACTAAGTGACCACATGGAAGGAAGGCAATAGAAACCTCGACATCCAAACAAACTTTGCATTTCATCCGGTCTTGTAACTGTTTGTTTTCTTCCCGTATCTTCAGAGACTCCACATCTGCCAAAAAAAATTAACAAAAATAAGTTTAAACAATCTGACATAAACATTTGGCACAGAAAACATGAGCACATAGATTTATACCAATACATTTTTTTGCAACTGCACCATGTATACATGGCAATATATTCACAAGACTACTGTGCCATATGCAAATAGAATCACATGACCATAAGCCTCAGTTTGAAAAGGTTCTTTCGGATTTAACAGGGGTCTGGTTTAATAATATATGTGGTGTTTATATGGAAAGGCCGATGTGAAAGGCAAGTATCGGTATGTCTCAGAAAACAATTCCCTTTTTATATGTTCCTCCGAGTTGCAAGTCAGAAAGAAATGTATTGGTTGAAAGATAACATCCGGACATTTTTCCAACTGAATATTCTTTCTCGCAACATAATACGACCTAGTATGATCGTATATTTTGCACAATTAGAGAAAGCGTTCTCCTCACTTTGAAAATTAGGTCAACGTACTGGCAAATAACCAGATGCGTACGGGTCCGGTTTTGGTGAAAATTGTTCACTCCATCGGCAGGAGATTTTCCAACTGTACCATGACTTAGGGTATCACCCACGGGGGATTTAGTGTTCTTTCTATGGCGAACAAAATGTTCCAGGCATTAATTTCACTTTGACGAAGGGAGGGTATGTGTATCTCAACCGCCTTTACCTAAACGTTATCATATATTAAGTCATTAATTATAGTTACAGATAATCAAGATTTGTTCCTGTATCTCAACTATATGACCTTACTTGGGGACCACATCCAAATGTCAAATGAAAGTATTGCTCCCGTTTAAAAAGGGGGTATGTGTACTTGTATTGCTATATCTAACTTAATACGGATTAAATCTGTCTAAACATCATAAAATATATATATTTAATGTTCCAGTTTCAACGTCGCAATGACGGTCATATTTACATTAATGGCTCCCGGGGTTGTCATGGTTAAGTATATACCTCAGCTCCTCAGACAGCTTGTCGTAAAAGGCGATTAACTGGGGCACCTGTGGGGTTCCCGCATGGGATATGGAATAAGACCCCACCCGTGGGGTTCCCGGGTGTAAATAAGAATAGGATCCCACTCGTGGGGTTCCAGGGTGTGAAAAGGAATAGGACCCAAACTTCGTGATATGATTGAGATATAGTTGGAAGTGACGTTATTCATATTTACTCACTCACTCCGACATTAATGGTACACTTTTATTGTATCCAACTGGCTATGACCTACCCCCCTTTTTCCACGGAACAAAACGAATACGGTACCTGTACCTGAGTGTCATTTCGACAACAATGAAAAAATATGCATCACTTTGGACGTCTACATCCACCCTGGTGGATACTCCCAATGGTCATAGAAACTCATGGTATATGGAAACAATTTTCTTGTCGGTGGGGTGAACAAATCTCTTAAATAAGGCCTTTTTAAACTTCCAGACTCTGAATTTGAAAAGGCTAGCTAAATGAATAATCCCTCAGAAGTTATCTTGTTAACACTTCTTACTAATGGATAGATCAATAGACAAACATGCAGACAGACAGACTATGGCGATACCGACGACGGCAATACTCATTAGGCAACAATAAGCTGAGCGGTGATCAACTGCACAAGCTGTACATTACCTTCGGTAAGATTGGCCATGGCAGTCTGGGGTTCTGACTGTGCAGAGTCCACCTCGTCGCAACCCTGTGGTACTGGAAGAGAAAAAATATAACGTCCTATATTCAAAGTTTCCATGTAAACTTTTCCAGTGTAAATGACCCCTCGACTTTCGGGGTTACTGTGTGGCATACATTTCAGAAGTTTAGACATACTAATAACCCAGTTAATGATATACCATTTACTTCGGTAAAATATGTAGGTTTGACAAAATCGGTTGAATGGCACTTCCTGTTATTGATTTTTGCCCAGTTACCCAATCAGCTGACAGAACTATCATTTCCAAGTTATCTTCTGGTCCTATTGCGCAAAGCTTCCCATTGAAGTCTGATTCATAACTCATCATCATCCATCTGTGTTATGATTATGAAATATAACCAGATGCATTTACGGTTCAAATTCGGCAAGGACAGTTAAAATCTGCGTTATAAATTGGCCTTCGCCTAATTGGACTACTAGGACAAGGTTATAGCTTTTAGACAGTTACCAACCAGATGTTGTTGTGGTGATATTTTGGGAATTCTACCTGTCTTGCCACGAAGGGATCTATATTTACTACCATGTTGAGGTTCGCTATGCTACACTTCCTTCTCTTCACTACTCGCCACATTTTCATTCGGGTCTTATATCCCATAAGCGCATATAAAGGTGGGCACGGAATCTACATCCGTCCCTCTTTCGATTTTACATAGACTTCTCGTTGAACACAAACATAATTTGGAACCGTTCCGGATGTTGATACTTTTTCGCATTTTTAACTGTTTTCCGCTCACAGTACATGCTTCAGCATCATTTCGAGACGCTCCTGGCATTTCTTCAAATGGCATGGTCTTTGGCACGACAATCTATACCACGCGGTTCTGAAGAGAGAGTAATCTATACCCCGAGGTTTGCTTTCTTGAGCTGGTGTAACCGATAACAGTGATAATATGTCTTCCACGTGTGCACGTCCCGGCCTGCAGACCGTCTTGACTGTCTATGGTTGAAGTCCAAGGCTCCACCGCTTGATCCTTAGGGACGGTCGCGATATCGCCGAGTATATCACTTCAAGCGGTTTGTGGTATGCGATCAACTTCAGTTGTTGATCATACAAGTAGAGATCGCAACGCTCACATCCCCGGACGACCGATACGATGGCGCCTCTCTTTCTGTTTGCAAGAAGCGGGTTTCCACGTCCGTCAACACCCGACTTGCAGCAGTGGTCGATATACTCCATTCGATTGCTTTTGTGCAAGGATGGCACTAAGTCATATCAGACTTGTCTTTAGATTATGGACGTCAATGGACGACGGCTGAACAACGATGGACGGACCAAACGATTGTGTTTGCATCCACGATAAATCGTGTTCTTGCTTCTGATTGAAATATATTAGGACAGTGTCACTGTTTTAGTGTTCGAACGTCCTTTGTTGTTCTGAAACCCAGTTTCATTCTTCTGTGGACAGAGTTAGGTTCCGCATTGGTTCTTTAACCGACGAATAGTCTGAGAAATTTTTGGCACAGTATTTCACGAGGCCAATAAAACTGCGCATCTCGGTCGATTTGGCAGGTTCTGTAGAGAGAGTAATTTTTCTTTCTTTCAGGGGTTGGCGAACAACTTTTAAAGCGCTCATCATGCTGTTTCTTGTCCTTTCCAAATATGATGATGTCATCCAAAATTTACTTTGTTCCCCCACGCCATCCAGCATCTAGCTACTGATGTGTTGGTACACTTCTGGCGCTGCCGAGAAGCCCAAGATGAGCCTTTTGTAGCGGTATAATCCGTTGTGGATCAAAAAACGTGGTGATATTTCGTGACTCGTCGTCCAACTCAATCTAGTGATATCGCCATGTCAAGTCGAGCTTAGAAAATACCGTCGCTCCTTTCATTTCCTCAATCCGTCTTCCACAGTTGGGATTGGGTAGCGTTGCATCACAGGACCGCAACATTCACTCTGCGCATAACGACACAGTACGTCGTTATCAGGTTTCGGTATCACGAGTGGAGAAACCCAATAAGAGGGCCCCGACATTGATTCGATTACATCTATGTTTTACATTTAACTTCTCCAATTTTGTTTCGTACTAGGTGAGGGCAGTCTACAAACAGCTCACCACATTACCCATCGTTTATCGCAATGGCTTCCCGTCTCAGCTTCTGAATTAAACGCAACATATAAAGATGGTGAAAAAAAATAACGGCGTACTGATTGCATATCTAAAAACATTAAAATAACAAATAATTATCCATGAGATGATTGGTATCTCAGCCATGCATTTATTGTAGCTGTTCATTTGGACATTATTGACTGTCTTGGTTCATTAATGCCCAGGTCAATTGCGGTCACTCTACCGAGCAGTGACGGGATTTCACCTTCCGAAACCTTGGACACATTTTCCACCAACTTTCATCTGGGTTGTACACTTTCTCAACAAATTTAATGTCGAGTTGAAGGGATACTTATTTTCTGCATGTTTCCAATTCAATATCTGTTCTCGCGTTGCTTTCCCCAAGTAGTTTCAATGATGATGTTGACGCTGTCACCACAATTCATGTGTATGTCAATGAATATCTTGCCATCTGAGTTGTCATTGTTCTGAAGCATCGATTGTGGACGAATCGTCAGCATCCATTGATACATAGTACACGTGTGTTTATTTACCACAGTCTGGCTTCCTTCTGGTTCCATAGTTTGGTTTTACACATTTTTGCTAGCTGCCCGCTGACAAATATTGTGTGTCCACTGCCATCATATGGTCTCTGGCAAAATGCGACCTTTGGCCACACCGAAAACAACCGCTGTTTGATTTCTGACCGTTGTCCCTATTTTGGTTCGAAGAAGTTCCGCAATATTGGTTCTGTGTCCATGCATTTTGTTGTTTCGTGTGAAATCGAGCAGGACCCTGGTCATAATCTGCCTCAGACTTGCCAAATCGAGTAGGCCCCTTGTGAAACTTGCTCTTGTGGTCAACTCGTGTAGGCTCATTTTTGTAGAAATAGTGTTTATTTCTGATGTTATTTGTTTGACTCGGCCACTTTCTATGTCATTGGCATGTTCTTCTGCAGCTTGAAAAGATCCAAGCGATATCTAAAGTCAATTCGGGCTGCGAAGTCTGTTTGATTTGACCCCGTCTAAATCTTGGGTCTCTGATTGAATCGTTTGACAGATCTCCAAAAACATACGTTTGTGCTAAGAAACGTAATTATGTTACATAAGCATGTTCAGTATCACCTTCTGTTGGCTCCACGCGCCGCAACATGTGCCGCTCATATGGTATGTTTTTCTCGGGCAAGAAATATCAATCTAGCTTTCCAATCGCCGTTTTGTAATCAGTTCCTGTTTCTGCCTGATAACAACGCTTCTCTCGGTATATTTCATAACATAGACAGGAATATAAAAAATGTTTCATGTTGTTTTATACCTTTTGTAATTCGTAAAAGTCTACGATCTGATGGTACGGGTTCAGGCTCATCTGTCATATCGAGAGCTGCACGCGCTAGCATCTCAGAAGTAACTTTGCTTTCATCCCAACCTGAAATTGATGAACAGTAATTCTAAATCAATTCATCATGAAAAAAGACATGCATTTTATAGTTTAACGCCGCACATAAAACCTTCATGAGATATTCCTCCGCTAGTGAAGTACCGTAGTAGTCCATAACGTGTTACAAAAAATTATCAATGTATCCGGCATTGGTGCAGTCATCTTCACTGACAAACAAGTAGGATATTATAAACTTCCTTGATGATTCTTCGATAACTTCTGCATTCAATATATATATATATATCCATCAGGAAGTCCCTTGTTTGATGGTAACGCCACAGTTTTGACTGAGTTCATCTATTTTGAAATGTAGTTTCGGTGACTTTTTCTGCTCATATTATTTCTTTCACTTGAATTCTATTGAGTTTAGCTCGTGTTGTAGAATGATAAATCGAACTCGTTGAAGCAAGTGCTCGTAAAAAGGAATCTCAGAAAGAAATATCATTAACGATAATTTTGTATCCAGGACTTATTTCGAAAACGTTAGAAATATTCGGATCCTAAAAAAACAAGCAGGCAGAGGATGCTAGGTCCCCCGCCGAAATGGCAGCAATATTTTTTAGCATTGTTGGTTTCAGGGGATATACATGAGGGAGCAACTGCTGCTTCATAGGCGTTGGATGTGGAAGGGTCTTTCTGCCCTCCCAAGTTTTAAGATCAACTCAGAACGGTTGACTGAAAGTTGATCGCTTCTATAATATAGTTTCCATGCAGTGAAGCATGGAAATTATGTAACCGAGAAGCAACCCCAAGTGACATCTCAAGGCATTATCTGCAAACCAAATTTGACAAGAAGCTGAAGGCATCCTCAACCTATTGCCCGGAAACCAAACTTTAAATTTGCCACCAGTTGTTGCCACCTGTAGGTGCAGTGGGCGAAATGCAAAACCCAAGCATCATCTCATGGCATGGTACATGTATTAGCCTATAGTATTGCACCCTTCTACGGAGGGCCAATGATCGACTGATGCAGCAACATTTTCCCAGTTAGACGGCAGATTTTGAAATCAAAAACGAGGTCGCGCTATGTCATCAGTCAAATGAGACAGTCACGTTGTTGTGTATGAAGATCGGGGTGGCTCCTATAAATAGTGATCCAATGAAAATGCTCGTATTAGTTTAAAATGGCGTGGTCGAATTTCCAATCACTGAAGGGGAGACAGCTGGAACAGTACGCTGACACTGTCGGTAAATTATAAATATCCTGATTTAACAGAGAGTTCTACAGTCTATGTACATGTATCAGCATACGAACTTTGGGAAGAATCTGAAGAGGGGTCTTCAAGTTATTGCCCGGAAACCAAATTTAGATTTATAGGCACAAGACGTGTGCGAAACATAATCCCAAGCGACATCTTTGGGCATATAAATACCAAATTGAGAAGAATCCGTTGTCACTTATTGCCAGAACAATTTTCAGATTTGTCCACCAGGTGTCGACACCAGTATGCAGAAGCAGGCGAACTACAACCCAGGGGACATATTCTGGCATGGTATCTGCATACCAAATTGGAGAAGAATCCGATGAACCAAATCAAATTTAGATTTTGACATGAGGACGTGGTGCTACCTGTATGTGCAAGTGAGCAAAGCGCAATCTCAAGTGACATCTTATGTCAAGTTATTACCCGAAGACAAATTTGGGATTTTACCAACAGGTGGCACCACCTGTAAGTGCAAATGAGTGAAAGGCAATCCCATGCAACATCTCCTGGCATGGTACATGCATGCTAAATTTGAGAAGAATGCATGCAGTTCTCAAGTGATTGGCCAAAACAAATTCCAGATTTTGTCATCAGGTGGCATCACCTTCTAAGCAGAAGTGGATCCCAAGCAAGGTACAATGTATATGCATGCCTAATTTGGGTCCAAGAATTCGATGAGCAGCTCTCAAGTTATTGCCCAGAAACCAAATTTCGAGTGACATTTCAAAGCGTTTCAAAGTTGCAGCACAAAATAACGGAAAGAACCCTAGTGGCGCCACCTTCAGGAAGATCTTTCTGCAACACAATACCAATCAACATCTTGTCATAAGGAATGCATATATGCCAAATATTGAAGAAACTAGATACAGTCAATCGAATACGATCGAGAACGCATCCCTTTTACCTCTTTATAGTAAAGGAAACATTCCTTATTTGTGAAAAAAGTAAAAGCATAAAACTTAGGAAAAACATCATTAACATGGCCCCATAGGATACCTTGAGGGAAGGTATCAACATACCAAATTTAAAAGAATCCGTTTCGGTCCAACGTACAGTTACTGTCCGGAAATGCAATTTTACCTTGGCCCACAGGTTAGCAGATAGGAAAGGGAAGTGCGCCACTTAGATGCAGACACCTGAGGATAGGCAGATAGGCATAAAAATAATCCCAATCGAGATCTTGAGGCAAGATTCCTTGACATTAGAAATAGAAAATGTTAACTTGGTCTACCGGTGGCATCACCTATGGTCTGATCGACAAGAAAAACAATCCCAAGCGAAACCTTCAGGTAAGGTAATACATGTATTCATATACCAAACTTAGAAAAAATTCAGTCAAGGTTTAAAAAGTTATTGTCCGCAAATATAATTTAAAATTGGCCCTCAGGTGGCACCACCTATATGTGGATCAGCATGAAAAACAATGCCAAACGAGAAATTGAGGTGAGGTACCTACACACCAAATTTGAAATGAATCCTGAAGGTTTTCAAAAGTTATTGTCTGGAGATGCAATTTTAACTTGTCCCCCAGGTGGCGCGACCCAGAGGCGGATTGGCATGAAAATCAATTCCAAGCAAGATACGACGCTGCGCATTTGAAAACCCCTCGGCTCTGGGCACCAGCCATTCATAATGTATTCAATTTGAACTAAGATGTCAGGAACATCAAGCAGTCAAGTGACAAATGTACAGATTATCAAAAATTTTGCAATTAGAAATGACCCCTAAGGTTTCCATCCAATCAAAGAAACTCGTATTCATTCCACAAATCTCTTAATGCATCGATAATGTAAACCAAATTTTATATTGAGCATTTGAAGTGTCAGAAATGGAAATCAGTAATGATTTTGCATAAATTAAAGATGGCTGCCCATCCTTCCCGCCACTCAGAGGAACTAATGTGGTTATTCATTAATGCAAGTCTCTTCATACATCGATGCTGTAAACCAAGCTTCGTATAGAACACTTAAATGGTCAGAGATAAACATCATAAGATTTTGAATAAATTAAAATGGCCGCCAAGATTTCCGCCCAATCAGAGAACCAGATCTGTCATTCATCGTAAGTCTCTTGATGCATCAATGATGTATGCCAAATTTTACATTGAGCACTTCAACGGAATCAGAGATAGAGATCATTAATGATTTTGCATAAATTAAAGATGGCCACAAAGGTTTTCGGTCAATCGGGTCCCGATTCAAAGTATCTGGATATATCGATGATGTATACCAACTTTCATATAAAACAATTGAATGGTAACCGAGATATATATCATTATCGATTTCGCATAAATTAAAGATGGCCTCCAGGGTTTCCAGCTAATCAGAAACGCCTGTTTGGTAATTCGTTGAAAGTTGCTTGATGTATCAATGATGTATATCAAATTTCGTATTGAACAGCTGAATGGTTTCCGAGATATGAATCATTATCCATTTTGCATAAAATTAAAGATGGCCGCCAAGGTTTCCACCCAATCAGGTCCCAATTCAATAGGCTTCTGGTCCTTGACTAGGTAAATAAGCATACCAAATTTGGAATTCATCAGCGGAACGGTTTTCTTGCTATCTCGCTCAAGAACGGACAGACGGACATACAAGACGATGACAATACCCCATGGCCAAAATTGGCCGAGGGGTAAAACATGGGTCTGTGCCTGATAAATTGAAGCCTTTTGGGGTTGCAATCCATTGACGGGTGGCAGAATTATACCAATATTGCAGACTACACACAAATTTCAACTTTCTGCCGAGATGTATTGGAGATATATATGTTCAAACAAAATATATGAAGGTCGGGCGAGGGCTAGTTTGGGAGGTAGAGGGTGCGGCTCGGCACCCTGGGGGTGGGGACATGCTCTCCTTGAGGGTAGTGGTGGTGTTCCGACATGAAAGTCATAAAAAGTTCTCTGTACATGAACAACCGCACTGACAACTGCATGCCATCATCTGTCAGTCTGAAGACCAGCAAGGATGAATTCAGTTCAATTCAGGAAATTGATCATATGCACCGTGTGCGCTCGAACTTTAGAATGTTGTCCTTCGTTTAAGATGACACGAAATTCAAAAACCTAGAGTTCAGTACTGCGGGGATTTCCCGCCAGTTATTTCATATTATACTTCTGAAATAAAAAAACGGTTCATGCAAAAGCTTTAGGGTAAATCATATGATGTGGAATAGATTGATTTCATAGCAAAATTGAAGACCCATTTTAACTGGAACGGACAAGAAGAAGAGAAACTCATTGGCACCACCTTAAGGCAGATGTTTTGCGTCTTGTCGCAAGGAATGCGTATGCTGAATTTCTGAAGAATCCAACAAAGCATTTGGCAATTATCGCTTGCAAAGAACATCGCTTGCAAAGACATTCACGAACAGGAATGGACATGAAGAAACGAGATCCAGTGGCGACACCTTCAGGCAGATGTTGCTGAAATGCAATAGCAGCGGCTGAGCCAATGTCTTGTCGCAAGGAATGTGTACATGCCGAATTTTGTGAGAATGCGACAAAGCATTTGGAAGTTATCGCTTGTAAAGAATTCAAACTGACATCCCCGGACACAATGAACCAAGATTCATTTTGACCCAGTGGCGCCACCTTTAGGTAGATGTTGCTGAAATGCAATTCGGACTGGCATCTTGTCGCAAGGAATGCGTATGCCAAATTTCGGAAGAATCCAACAAAGTGTTAGGAAGTTATCGCTTCGAACAGACATGCACGGACGTACACGGGCATCCACGGACACAAAGAAGCAAGAACCAGTGGCGCCACCTTCAGGCAGATGTTGCTGAAATGCAATACGGACCGGCATCTTGTCGCAAGGAATGCGTATTCCGAATTTCGAAAGAATCCAACAAAGCATTGGGAAGTTATCATTTCCAACAGACATGCACGGACGTCCACGGACACAAAGAAGCAAGAACCAGTGGCGCCACCTTCAGGCAGATGTTGCTGAAATGCAATACAGACTGGCGTCTTGTCGCAAGGAATGCGTATTCCGAATTTCGGAAGAATCCAACAAAGCGTTGGGAAGTTATCGCTTCCAACAGACATGCACGGACATCCACGGACACAAAGAAGCAAGAACCAGTGGCGCCACCTTCAGGCAGATGTTGCTGAAATGCAATACTGACTGGCGTCTTGTCGCAAGGAATGCGTATTCCGAATTTCGGAAGAATCCAACAAAGCATTAGGAAGTTATCGCTTCGAACAGACATGCACGGACGTACATGGACATCCACGGACACAAAGAAGCAAGAACCATTTTAAAGTCCCCGGCCGCGTTGCGGCGGGGGACAAAAACAATAAATAAAACGTTTATTGAATTACCTGCGTCATTCAGGACCTTGGTTACAGCACTCCTCATCAGTTCTAACGAGAAACCTAGTACAGACAGAGCCACTCCACATGGCTTCCTCAACACGCTGTCAACCATATCAGTGTACTCTGAAAATCGTAAACAGGATATCTTATTAGGCGACCAGACAATTGAGAGACCACCTTATAAGACGACCTGACTATTGGGAGACCATACTATTGGGCGATCACACTATTGGGCGAACGTATTATTGGGATACTACATTTTTGGGCGACCAGACTATTGGGAGACCATATTATTTGGCGATCATGCTACTGTGGCATCACACTATTGGGAGACCGCACTACTACTGGGAGACCATACTATTGAGAGACCAAACTAGTAGGAGACCACACTATTGGGTGACCAAACTATTGGGGTACCCTGGCTATCAATTCGTAAAACTTTTCCAGAGAATGCAGAGGTTTACGCGATGAGAGATGGAACTGTTGCACAGGCTACACTATTGGGAGACCACACTACTACTGGGAGACTCTACTATCGGGAAACCACACTACTATTAGGAAACACACTATCGACAGACCACGCTACTATTTCGAAACAGAAAAAAAATTCTTGAAGTTCATTCCTGAAAGATCACTTTCCTGCAAGAAACTAGCGCCTGTATCATCTAGTTTCTATAACGGCTATAGGCATAACGCTAATGGTGTTGTAACGACATGGAGGATTATTCTACGCTCTGGTACCATTCTGGTAATATTACACGATAATGTTTTCACCAAGAGAAAGGAGATGTACGATAAGTTGGGATTTTTGTGCGGTTGAAATCGAAAAAATAAAATGTCCTAAAAACAAAAACAAAAATGTATTTTAATGTAAAGGCGTGAGAAAATAAATGTTCACAATATGAGCAAGTTTTAATTCGATTGCCTTATGAATATAGTTATGACATGAACTTGAAATCCGCAGTATGTGCTATTTCCTGATTAAAAATGTCTAAATCGAGTCATTCAAACACACATTTAGACACGAAGGACCCTTTGGACCAAAACGCCAAATAACCTGGTAGTGTGCGGTGACATTATATCTCCACTGCTGGAAAATGTCTTTGGTTCAAGGGGTCCTTCTTGCCTAAATGTGTGTTTGAATGACTCAATTTAGACCTTTTTTAGCTCATCTGGGCCGAAGGCCCGATGGGCTTATGTCCTGGCCTGACTGTCCGTCGTGTGTCGTCCGTCGTCCGTCGTGCGTCGTGCGTCGTCCGTAAACATCTTCTTCTCTGAAACCGCTTGACCGATTAAGCTGAAACTTGGCATGCATGTTCCCCCCAATGAGCAGACCAGAATTTGCTCATGCGGTGCCGATACGATTTTAAATATGGCCGCCATGGCGGCCATCTTGAATTTGCCATTGAAACATTGTTATCGCGATTTCTCAGGAACTACTGCATAGATCTTTCTCAAATTTGGTACACAGGTTCCCCTTGGGGTCTAGTTGTGCAAGATACCTGTTGTGGTCTGATTCACAAATCCAATATGGCCACCAGGCGGCCATCTTGGATTTCCCCATGAAACATTGTTATTGCAATTTCTCAGGAACTACTTTGTGGATCTTCCTCAAATTTGGTACACAGGTTCCCCTTGGGGTCTAGTTGTGCAAGATACCTTTTCTGCTCTAATTCGAACATCCAATATGGCCACCAGGCGGCCATCTTGGATTTCGAGATGAAACATTATCTCGATTTCTCAGGAAGTACTGCATGGATCTTTCTCAAATTTGGTACAGAGGTTCCCCTTGGGGTCTAGTTGTGCAGGATACAATTTGTGGTCTGATTGAAAAATCCAATATGGCCACCAGGCGGCCATCTTGAATTTGCCAGTGAAATCTTGTCATCATTATTTTTCGTTAACTACTGCATGGATCCTACTCAAATTTGGTACACAGGTTCCTCTTGGGGGTCTAGTTGTGCAAGATACCTTTTCTGCTCTGATTCGAACATCCAATATGGCCACCAGGCGGCCATCTTGGATTTCCCTATGAAACTTCGTTATCATGATTTATCAGGAAGAACCGCATGGATCTTTCTCAAATTTGTGGTTTAGTTGCGCAAGATACAATTTGCGGTCTGATTGAAAAATCCAATATGACCACCAGGCGGCCATCTTGGATTTCCAGATGAAACATTATCGCGATTTCTCAGGAACTACAGCATGGATCGTTCTCAAATTTGGTACAGAGGTTCCCCTAGGGGTCTAGTTGCGCAAGATATAATTTGTAGTCTGATTGAAAAATCCAATATGGCCACCAGGCGGCCATCTTGGATTTCCAGATGAAACATTGTTATCGTGATTTCTCAGGAACTACTGCATGGATCTTTCTCAAATTTGGTACAGAGGTTGCCCTTGGGGTCTAGCTGTGCAGGATACCATATATGGTCTGATTGAAAAATCCAATATGGCCACCAGGTGGCCATCTTGGATTTCCCCATGAAATTTTGTTATCGTAAATTCTTAGGATATTACTGCATGGATGTTGATACACAGGTTCCCCTTGTGGTCCAGTTGTGCAAGATACCTTTTTTTGGTTCATTTCGAAAATCCAATATTGCCGCATCTTGAATTTCCCATGAAACTTTATCATAAAATCTCAGGAAATAACTGCATGGATCATTTTATAGTGTTCAGGGGGGACAACACAAGTTAGAAACTCATCTATTGCAGTTCTTTAGTAAAAATTTCTCACAGCTACTTTCTCCAGTTACAGACAGATGACCTACAGTGCCGTGGCACTATCTTTTACATCTTCGCAGACTATGTCTTGGTTAGGCCATACCTCACCAGAGATTACTTTCATTGGAAAAATGTCCTGTTACATTGCCATCGCCAGTCGCACATATTTCGTACTCGACATGTCTCCCCTGGTGCATATACCCACAAAATATTGGAATCGTAGGTTAAAAACTGTCCAATGTACTGTCCGGACACGAAGTGGACAGACGGACGAACGACTGCAATCACATAATAAAAATTGGTTCTGGTTATTGCTTATACAGCTTTACTGACAATCACACATTATATTTTGGTATAATTGCCTTTATTCCATAACCTCCAATTACAATCATGAATTTGCAGCTTGACCTCCTGTGAAATCGACTATGTTGCCATTTTGTTCAGGGGAGACAACGCAAGTTAGAAACTCATCTATTGCAGTTCTTCAGTAAAAATTTCTCGCAGCCACTTTCTCCAGTTATAGCCAGATGAGCGCTACAGTGCCGTGGCACTATCTTTCACGAAATAGCATAAGCTGAGGATTTCAATTTCATGTCATAGCTATAATCATAATGCAATCAAGCAAGAACTTTCATATGTTGTGTACATATATTTTCTCTTGTCGTTACATTGAAAAACAAGTATTTTTAGGAAATATAATTTCTTCGATTTTTAACCGCACCACGTATAGGGCAAAATCCCATCTTATCGTACCATCTCCTTTGGTGTGTTCGTTTTAAGTTAACGGAAATGTTATTTCCCTAGTTCCCTTCTTAACTTACCGACTGGTTGCTGAGACTGCATCACATCCCCATCTACTTCCTCACTCACCTGAAAATAATAGAAATATGCTCATTATCATTATATTAGATAGCTTGAACGGAATCAAGACTTCAGTAATTCAACAAATATTATACTACTTTTTTGTAATTTATGTCATTACCACTTCATGTCGTGGGTGAGTGACGTTGATGTTGGCCACAAAATCGTCTCCCATTCGTTGGAGAACATAACTGCAATCCGGAAACCACCGAGCGTGCTCGACAATCGGAAGATCACCGGGTAACCAGTTCCTCAGACTGCAATCCGGAAACCACCGAGCGTGCTCGACAATCGGAAGATCACCGGGTAACCAGTTCCTCAGACCTCCACCACAAGCAAAGCATCTCGTGCAATCTTGAATACCTGAAAATAGTGACATGCCGATGAAAAAAGATTAAAACGTGAATTTCAGCTTCATTGTGATGTCGCCGAGCATTTACACATGAATTTTGTGTTCAGCAAATTTCAGTCGGAGTCAAGACCTGCATGCAATTCTCTATATGCTGAGACATCTGTTTCTCTTGTCATAGCCGAGGTGTCATCCATTTATGAAATTATCAGTTGGAAAATTGATACGTCGAATCTACATAATTCGGGTAATCGTTCATGTGATTGCAAATGGGGGCATATGAAGCGGCTGATTATAGCAATACCGGTAAACAACAAACTTGATTATCGGTAACCAAGAATATCCGAATATAGTTATGGCGTCTTATAACTATATGGGTATATTTTGGGTGCAATACAACACAAGGTTTAAATCTAACGGACAGATAGACAAGTGCGGACTAAATTGTACTAACCCGCATAGAAGAAACCGGCTTGAGAGAGTTCTGGGTGGGTTTGTTCTTTCTCACCAGGAAAGGATCTAAAACTCTTTATTCTCTCAGACACATCTGAGTATTGGGGATATTTAAATCTTGGTCGTCCACATGTTTCCATTACGCCATGGCTGGCCATGTACTCTGTGACGTGGGTACTGCTGGTACAAGGAACAGGACCGTTGTCAAGAACCTGTCCTTGTACACGTCCCTGTTGAGGAGGCATGAAGCTTAATCTTTTTGCTATAGAACAACCCCTGAAAAGAAGAACACTCGTTACCCAGTGGTTTCGCTGCGCAATAAAGAAACCATATTGCTATACTGGAGTGTAA
This sequence comes from Hanleya hanleyi, assembly GCA_036873755.1. Classification (NCBI taxonomy): domain Eukaryota; kingdom Metazoa; phylum Mollusca; class Polyplacophora; order Lepidopleurida; family Hanleyidae; genus Hanleya; species Hanleya hanleyi. The sequence goes on along the minus strand of JAVTVY010008103.1, from coordinate 31,806 downwards.
ATAAATAAATAATAAGATACAACAGAGTAGATACATAGAGATCATTGCAATGTGAAATGCATGCGTGACGGAGCGTGGTCTAGACTTCAGCAAGGCCACTCAGAACAATGCCATTAAAAGTGTATGGTAGGCCGTTAATGCCAAAACCTCGCTGATTTTAACCGCGGTGTAAATCGGATTTAGACCTGTAAACCGAATTTATACCGCGGTGTAAATCGAATTTATACCACGGTGTAAATATTTTTGTCTCGCAATGCAAGGATCCACGCAATGCAAGGATCACTCGCAATGCAAGGATTCGGGCAATGCAAGGATCACTTGCAATGTAAGGTTCCCCACAATGCAAGGATTGCGAGTGAATGGAACTGTCGGTTGTCGGCGCGCGCCATTTTGTATAGTACTTATTATTCTTCTCGATTTTCATTGGCTGTTTTCCCCCTCGCATTGCGAGTGATCCTTGCATTGCGCGGATCCTTGCATTGCGAGTGATCCTTGCATTGCTCGGATCCTTGCATTGCGAGTTAAAAATATTTACACCGCGGTATAATTTCGATTTACATCGTGGTGTAAGTTCGATTTACACCGCGGTCTAAATGACCGAGGTTTTGGCATCGACCAATCTAGGTAAACCAAGATGGTAAATCAGGGGAACACCATCTAGACGTAACGCTATGAAAACCTCATGTGAAATGCTCGGCCATATTCCGCGGGATCCCATAATAAGCCAATCCCGACAATTTCTGACTATTCTCTCTGACAATGATTGACGTTTACTTCACGGAGATTAACATCTTCGCGCGGCACAATCTTTTGATATTTTCTACCCCCTAACAAAGCCAGACTTTTCGGCGGGAGAAAACTCTTTTTTCCTTGCTGTTTACCATGCAGATCGTCTGAAAATGATGCCATATTTGGATACTGGTTCCGGATAATGTTAAAATATTGGTCCACGTGCTATCGTGTGTAATTACTGTGGGCGTGATTTCAACAAGCCAGCCACCTGATTGGCTAGCAAATGTAGTTTCAAGTTCGCATTTAGGGCTGAATCCAGATATAATATTCCGCGTTATATCGGAGTTTACTGAGATTAGGCATCGACGGCCTACCACAAAAGTGTTCCCTACTCCGCCAGTCTAAACGTCAGCTCCGGTGCGCATTGAGGCTGAGACGCAGTCTAAAAACAAACCAACTGTATGCCACCCACTCAATCTTCGTTGAACACCAGATGCTTGTTTCCACGGCTGAAATATGGTATCCGTTTATCTTTCGATATGTATTGAAAGCAAGCATTTGTTGAATCCACTCGATTTGCACTTGTTTGTGGATAAACGCATATGGAATTAACATAACTGCCTACTCTCTAAAATAATTAGATTGAAAATTCAATCTATCAGATTGGAATTAGTGACCAATCTATTCGATTGAATATTCCATCTAATTGAAAATTTCAATCCAGTACACTGAATTTTTTGTCTACAACAGATTCATTTTATCGTTTTCAATCTGATATATTGAATTTCAATCTAATTACTTTAGAGAGTATGTGACATATCAGCTAGGAATAAGAAAATTCACAAAATATTAATTGTATGAAAAAGAGCGATTTTCATCTTTTACATAAAATAATACAGATGACCCCAACTAGTATACTTCAAAGCCCAATGACGCCTCATTGACAGCCTCGTACATTTCAATCTCGTACATTTCATTCTCCGCGCTTGTTTTGAATTAGCATGTCGCTATCCCAAGCATCCGGTGACCAGACTAATGAAATTCAAACCTGTCACATCTCATACCTCGCAGCCGATTGGCTTATTCAGCTAGCTTAGAGCGTTCACTGATTCCATTGGCGTAGTCAGCTAGCTTAGCGCGTTCACGGATTAGTCTGATTTAGCGGAAACCCCTTGATCTATTTATATACAGAGCTGGTATGGTTAACTAACCAAGCCAGTTTATCGATCCTAACAGATCGATTGATTCACTGGCTAGCGAAGATGTCTCTCTTAGTGTTACACCGAAAGCTATAAACTCATAGATTAAACACAATGCGAAATGAGATAAAATCCCTCGTAAAAGCTAATCAGATCATCGACTTATTGATTTAAGGTCCAAACTTCAGTATTCCACTAAACAAATCAGGTGACATTCATGTCCGTAAGGTAGCAACCCCATTTAAACCATCTTCATTATGCGAAGTCAATTTTTACGTTCCAACTTCGAATTTCAAAGCGGGAACGTAGAAATTGACTTGGTGTGATGAAGATGATTTACACGTATTGATTCACCAAATCTATATGATGAACTGGCTGCCCGCGTTTAGCTCGAATACATTCATTCTTGAACGTGGATGACATTTAAAAAGATTAAGAAGAGTTTTATATGTTCTCATTTTACCAATCAAAACCCCCTACGTTTCGACACCTGGGAGTACACAATTTGTCTCAGTGAGGGAGGGAATCTCCTCCGGCAATGCGAATGCTTGGAAGTCGAACTGGATGGTCTCGCTGTAATTCCGCAAAAGGTATTTCATCAAATCTTGAAGTCTGAACCTTGAAACAAATAAACTTACCACAGTATGCCACAATCTCAAATGAAATCGAAAGCAATGAAAATACATAAGTCGACAGGGCTTATCTATATAACTTCTTATGAGCACCCCTTTTAACCAACACGGATCTGATCAGCTCCCGCACAGTTTCCTGGTAATCCTCAAATATTTCTATACCCCGGAAATTTTCTTCATAAGGTATAACCTACAGATTAATTTGTGGAGTTAATTATCGTTCTTATGAAAAATATACGTGTGTAATTTACGTGCTGTCTAAATGCTATTCGTTTATTATACCGTTTTGATCATTCCGAATAATTTGACTACTTTTGGAAATTAAAACTTTCAAATTTTTTTTCACCGGAGTTGTAGTGCTCTGAATGAATCAACAAAACAAAAACCATTCGTTATCAGACATAAATATATGTCACAATATATGTGTCATTCTATTCGACGCAGATCAGGAGATTTATTCTGGGTTTTCCCCAAGTGGGAGAGTAAAAATTCCCCCCATAATAGTTAAAAGGCAGCCACGAGGGGGTCCTCTCGGAGACGTGAGTTTCTGGTGTCAGTTTCGTCCAATGTGACTCTTGTTAAAACCACAAGCAAGTATAAATTTATGACATGAACATGATCAAATACAATAAATTTTAGGGGCAAAGAATAGGAATATGAGTGGTTCAAATAATGGAATTTTTGTCATAGTTTATTGACATTACCTTCTCATTCCGTTTGAAAACCAGGTGAAGACTCACTAATTTAATTATTTCCAATAGTGTGCCGGTCTTTCGCCGGATTCATGTGTGGGATACATATTGTATGGACGGATGAAACTCTGATCCTTATATTATATTGTAATATAATTGGATCTATGTTACCTATAGTACTCTCTGAAATGACTGGAGTGGAATTTCACTAAGTAAGAGTGGAAATTCACCCCACTCAAAGTTGATTTGAGTGAAATAAGCTTGAGTGCAAACTTGAGTGAATTTATTAATTTCAGTCAACTTGAGTGAAATTCACTCAAGTTTAAATTGGTTGAATTTTATTCAACTTTTCACTAAAGTTGTTTTAGAGAGTATATTGTGGAGAAGAAGTTGACGGTCGCTCATTCTAAATAATGCGAGTTTCAAGAAATATATTACTAACGGCATTGGAGCAACCGTCACAGTTCGGTATGTCAATATCTGATATTACCAAGATCTCATGCAATTTTAATGATAAATGATAGTTGGAATAAGACACCAATATTTATTCGCGTCTCTGAAAAAAAACATTGACGATTTTACATTTAGGGTTTTGCATACAAAAGAAAACCTCAAACGCGCAAGTTTTGCTACTTTCCCGGTGTATTTCCTTTGAAAACTTGCTACCAATAAGTAATCAGTAACATGAAAAGAAGCGTCAAATAAAAAATTTCATATCAGGATCGTACTTTTAGAAATTTCGTTAATTTAAAAATCTCACAGTTCGGCAAAAAAACCCCACGATTTTGTGAATAACTTCTACAAAACAATTTTACCGCTGATGAAATTCTTAAACGCATAGTAAGGTGCAATTAAGCATTCCATGTGAAAAAATGGAAATAAAAATAGAATTTTTGTCAGAATCCACGCATAGTCACTTTTTAGCTAAAAGTGAAATTTGAGGAAATGATTTGCATATTATAAAATTTTAAATATCTCAGGATTTGAAGCGGCATTATACGAATATTTTTTCGTCGAAAAGATTCAGGTAATGGGTTGACCCAAACCTGTTATCCCCGCGGTTGTTTTGAATTAGAATCTCATACTCAAACTTCTGTTCGGGACCGCTTAATCCATGTACGATTTAATAAGCCAGGGCGAAAATTCGGCTGGTGTAATGCCGCTATAAATTAGAACATATATCTGACTCGGTCAGCACTGAATAAAACCAAGGGATTATTAAATAAACTTGAAATTATTAACTGTGAACTTTTAAGTAACGAAATCTATCAAAGTATCGTAGTAGCATGCATACACCCTGCACACCGATCGCTGGAAAGCAGAGTCAGTGAATGACGAACTCTTTGTTGTGCACTTCGTCATGCACAACCCAACTTTCACACTTCTAAGTAATATAATGTATGAACCGCACATGGAGAAGTTACCTTGGCTTCATGTGTATACGAATATGCTAACTAACTAACTAATGCAACGTGAAAATCTTGCTGCATCGCTATCTCATTATCTGGCTGTTTCGCCCCCATGGAAATGAAGGCGAGGAAACGAGATTACCTTATCCGTCTTCCATATAAAGCTGCTGTTTTTTTGCTTTCACCCCAGTATATGTCGATTTCAGCCTGACCAGCGACGAAATTCGAGCCAGTCAAAACTCGCAGCATTTTGGCATAAAAAAACGCGCTTAATGGTTGCTCGGATCGATACGATGATGCCAAAAATTCAATGTAATAGACCATTTGCCGGATTAGCGATCGTCATGCACCAGCACACACAATCGGGCGAAGACCAGGCCGTACAATTGGCATGTTTTACATAAGGGCCCAGGTTAAACAACGGGAGAAATGAGTAATAATGCTGATTATATGAAAACGGAAGGAAATATATGAGATAAAATTGTCATATACCAAACCTAGTATCTGTTATCATTACTTCACAGAGTATTAAATATTTATATCCAGTCGTTTTCGAATAAACAGCATTTTTGCTCATTTCTCTCGTTGTTTAAGCTAGGTCCGATGGAGGACATGTCTGGTGTACGGCCTGTGTCTTCGACCGACTGCATGTGTGTGCTGGTGCATGGTGATTATCAAACTGGCAAATCGTATATTAAAACTACATGTAAATCCTATCTGCTCCTTCATTTGGATATGTCGCTTGTATCGGGTTAACGAAAAGTGTCGAAATATTTCATAAATCTCTTGGCCTGCAGCCCGATTTTGTACTTTGGCAGAAAAAAGTTTCTTTGTTTCTTTCAATTATACTTCATAGGTCTTCATTTCACAGAAGTGTCTATCCTGGGGAAGTAAATTTTCCCCATTGACAAACTGTTAAAGAGGTGATATACAACATCCTTGTCAAGAAAATTTAAATGACAGAATTATAAGAAGGACTCTGCCTATTGCATGGAATGCAGATATAATACGTAGGCATCCGGGTATTTTTATTCCACCAATCAAAGAGGAGAGCGTGGCATATCATTATATTATCCGAAGAGACGGAATTTAGTGGGGCTATCCCATACAATAACTTATATTCACGTGTTTCAATTATAGGAATGGTAACTATAGTGTTATAATGTGTATATATAATTATATTTTATACAAGCGGACGATACAGGGAAAATATTACACATGTCATACCCATCAGAAGTATATTTAGGAGGAGATACATATTCATCGTCCTATATATTAAAACAGCATGCATGTGACCTGAGATGGGTCCTAGATCTATGCATTTTGTTGAGGAAATGAAGAGCATAAATAATGCTGTATTCTACTTTTCATTACTCTGTTGATACGCAGCTTGGTGTTACTGTCCAATATGTTTGACTAGAATTGGAATAATTCATAATTACATATATTAAAATTATCAACCGAAGACACTCGCCATTAATTAATTTGCAACATCAGCAAGTTAATGAAAAAGAGTAAAACTGGTCAACTGCATTATTAGACGGTATGCCAGATACCGTACTCAAAGTATTGCTCTGTGGAAATGATCAAATGCGTACACAATTCTTACGAAACAGAATATGGTGGTATCGTATATAAGCAATCTGATTAGTTTTAATCAGATTGTTAATATACGATACCACCATTTAGGTAAACACTGTATATTCATCAGGATGGCCTCTATTTCGACCAATTAAATGATTATTCTGTTTCGTATGATTTTTTGAAGCTTTCAATCCTATTTCCATTAAGCGACATCATCCGAAAGCATGGTACGATCATACCTAGATATTTCTGTTCGTAATGAAATATGATATTCTCTTTAGTTCGGTGAGATGTTGAGCGGATGTTCGGGTATATTTTGATCCGAACGGTAGTTTACGTTTGATACTTACCTTGGTTGTTGTTGACCCGTTCCTGTTCCTTGTCCAACAATACGGTACATAGGTTTTGGTGAATTCGTGTGAGACGACTGCCCGATAGGCCCGTGCTTTTATGAGATTCCATCAGAATGAGGGGAAAACCCATTCTGCTGACGCAGTAATAAAGAATTCCCCTGACTGCGGTGTTTTGATATGCTGATCACGACTCACCTTCACAACGTCAATGTTTCTATTTGTGAGCCAAAGGCTTTATCTATCATAGAGATAGAGATACCCCTGGTTTTAGCGAGGATGATCACGACTTTGCTTATGTGAAAATCAATATAATGACTTTTATGTGGAATGTTTGAATGTTGTACTGCACTCATCCAGGCTGTAGGGCTGAATATAATACGGAGAGAGACAGGTCAACATCAAAAGCTATACCTAAATATTCTGTCGAACAGCATACAGGGGCTTCATTACGATACAGGCTAGCCTATTGCCGTCAATGTATAACATCATAAGGGTCAGCGTTCCACCAGGCTAGATACAGGCTAACAGATAGGCCTACCTTTTTTTCAGAGTTGCACTGTATGTATGTTTATTTTCTCCTGTTCTTTGTGTGTACAACAACTATTGTAGAGAATCCCCAATTATATATGTAAACATGTTATTTGTCAACACACGAAGTGTTCAACAGCTCTGCGCATACATGACAGGAGGGCGTATCAGGCTAAAAATAGATTAGGGGAAAACCAGAGCCAGTGAGATCAATCGAGCCAAGGGAGGTTCCCGAGAATGGGGGAATCCCAGCAAAACGAAAATCTACATCTGATCGGGGTTTTGTCCCGGTTTGAAAATATTCATGATCATAGTTTATTTATCCATGGGGGGGGGGATGAATTATGCATGGGGTGTAATTAGACAGATGAAATTTCGTGTGAGAATTATGATAAAACACCACCACCACATACCAGAAATATGAATATTTCCCTGATTCAAATGAAAAAATAAAATTTTGTAGAGGAGGACAGTCATCTAACAGGAAAGAGTCTCTTATTGAGTGTATTCCGTGTGAATGTGGTATAAAGTCATATACCAAATATTCTTGTCCCATGGAGATACCACAATAACATGTCGACATATAAATATATCTACATAAATAGAAATCAACACAAACAATTGTTGTTAGAACTGCACACATTCCATAAAGAAAACACACACAAAATTCAAAAGTACTTTTAAAAATCTATATTGTATCTGCTAGAGCAAAGAGTGTGTTAGAAAAGAAAATTGCACTGGGCTATTATACGAGAAATTCAATTACATTTCTTTTCTTCTAATTCGATGACTCCGACCGGGTGGACAAGATATGTATATTCTTTGCTATTCTCTTCTATATGGTCCGCCTAAAAATCCCAAAATCCTTAATCTGCCAGGTTTCTCCGAACATTTGGTGATTGAAATGTGTTTATGTTTACAAAATATATAAACACCAAATTTGAAATAGATCTAATTTAAAGGAATCGTCGTACTTGTGAGCCTCAATTTTACGGCTCTTAGTGGCAAGCGTAAGCGGCTGTTTCTTGGTGCAGTCCATCCTGAGCGAGAACAAAAGAATTGCTGTTCAACTTTCTCTCCCTCCGCTGACGCTCTCTCGCTTTACTGGAGAGGAAAAGACAAGAATTCTTTAAAAATTTTTTACCGACTTGCACCCCTCTTTTCCAAACTGGTCTGCTGTTAAAAAAAGCTGAATTTATTATAAACCCGAATGCAACTATGGCATTGCTCAGTGGAAAATATTGCCATATAATGACGGTAGAGAGATTAAAAGTACTCGCCACCACAACCTCTGTCAGAAAGACTAGAAAGAAAGCATAGGTTTTGTCTATTGGCCCTATAACTGCATTCTAGGCTACAATAAGTTTTAAGGTACATGTGTGCATTTTATCTAACTTAATGTTACTCTTGTGTAATTCCATTGTTTTAATACTATGCTGGGAAGATATTCCCCTTGGTCTTTGTATCCATACATTGATCGTAATAAATATCATATCATATCGTATCATGACTGACTGGGGAAAAGATTTGTGTGCTTTAACATTGCCGAAAGTTCGTTTTGGTGAATATATTTGTTTCTGTTGGCTGAAAAATTCTGAAACTTTCGTATGTTTTTTTAAATGAATATTGTCAACAAATACGTAAGAAACAACGGCCAGGAATATGGATGTTAAGTTAATGGGTTCCTCCTCCCAGTGTGGGGGGGGGGGGGACAGCTGTCTGTGACGAGGTGTGGTCTTCCCGAATATCACGAAACCAACTCTAACGACCAACGAAAATTCAACTGTCTTATAAATACTGCTGATCAGGCATGCCATATAAGGACTTTGAATTTTAGTGACATCTCCACAAAGGCAAATGATTGGCCACCATGCGGGATACATATAGACGCATGTCCCATTATCTGCAACGGCTAGATTAAGAGAGAATACGAAAGCGGGGAGCTGTTGCACTCGTGACGATGCCAAGACCAGTGTGAGTTTGGTAGGTTATTGTCAACCGTCACAGTTCGGTATATCAATAGCTGATATTATCACGATCGGATGCACCTTTAATGAGAAATTGATATTGGAATATGTCACTACTATCTGTTACAGTATTTTCGTTATTTTGGGATGACACTAGCGGGATTCGAACCAGCGACCCTAGAGTACGGCATCTAATCGCCAGCACTTTTTGTTGGCGATCTGAACCACTCGGCCAACGGGTCTTCCACAAAAATAGGAGGTAGCAGACCGGTAGTCGTGAAAGCGAACATACTATACCCCTCAATGCTACTATCTATTCGCATCTCTGAAAAAAACAACTTGACGAGTTTACATTCAAAGTTTTGCATAAATTAATTTATTTTTAAAAAAACCCACACGCACAAGTTTTGCTACTTTCCCGCTGCATTTCCTTTGAAAACTTGCTATCAATAATTAATCAGTACATTCAGGGATTTGCATAAATTAATTTATTTTTTAAAAAAACCTCACACGCGCAATTTTTGCTACCTTCCCGGTGTATTTCCTTTGAAAACTTGCTACCAATAATTAGTCCGATCGTGCTTTTACAGATTTGGATAATTTAAAAACCTTACAGTTCGGAAGAAACACGATTTTGTGAATAACTGCTGCAAAACAAATTTACTGCTGATGAAATTCGTAAACGCATAGTGTTTCGCTAAGTGAAAGGATACCATGCATGTGAGAAAATGGAAATAAAAATACAGGGGTTTTTTTCAGAATTCACGCATAGTCACTTTTTAGCTAAAAGCCAAATTTCGGGAAATGTTTTGCATATTATAGAATTCTAACTGTCTCAGGATTTGAAGCGGCAATATACGGATATTTCTTCACCGAAAATATTCAGTTCCCTACCGGAATTATGAAATATTCGTTGAAAAATGTTGTATGGGAAGATATGGATTGACCCTTACTTGTTAGGTACATGTACACCACTGTCGCCAAGCTTTATTGATTCGATAGGCTACTAGGGGAGTAGTATACAAAGGACCGCAAAAGCCTTATTTGGACGAGTGCGCAGGTGTTTTTGCGCAGGTATGACGTCACTTCCGGTCTGCATGAATCGGGCGTGACCTGGGTATGTCTGACTGTATGAAATGATAGGAATGCATGTACTGACTTGTATGTGGGGTTTTTCCATCACGAGGAGGTCACGTGATCACTATAGTTCAAGGTCATTTGAATGATAGGAATGCATGTACTGACCTGTTCATTCATCCGGTGACTTGTTTACATACGTGCACATCCGGGCCCTTGTACATGTAGTGTATTCATCCGGGTTTCCTTTTTCCATCTGGGGACTTACAGCCGGGCATTGATGGCAGAATCCGTGTCCTTGTCTGTTTATCCTTACAGCCGGGTATTTTATGGTTGACCTATATCCGGATCCTCGATAACAGCAATGCATGTAGTGAGCTGTATGTGAGTTTTTTCCATTCATCCTTTTTACAGTCGTGCACTTACATACGGGTTCTTGTACAGCCGGGGACTTACATCCGGGTTCTTGTACATCCGTTACTTCTATGTAGGTGTATAAAAGTCGGCATTTTCATGGAATTGCTTCATTCATTGGCCTGCCTACGTGACCGGACCAGCCTGAGCCAGCCTGACCGGAGCTACCTGACCAGCCTGAGCCTACCTGACGAGAGGAGCTACCTGACCAGCCTGAGCCTACCTGAAGAGAGGAGCTAATACCATTGGAGCCTGTCTACCTGCCTGAACAGCACCTACCTGAGCCAACAGCCATGGACTCATCTGACCGAGCTAAGCTTATGCAGCACCGTGCCCAGATCATTACTGAGATGATGAATGTGGCCGAACTATGTGATTTGCTTCTAGTGGGAAAAATAATCACTACATACATGGAAGAAGAAATCATGGCGCAGAATACCAATACGGCACGAAACAGAGCCCTCATCGACACTCTACCGCGCCGAGGTCCTTTAGCATTTCAGGCCTTCCTGGAGGCACTGAGAGAGACGGGGAATGAAGGAATAGCGTCTCTACTTCAATCCGAGGAACACACCTTAGTCATAGACATCCTCGAAGAGAGTACAGGTAGCAAATGTGCTCAGGAAGAGTCCGATCCACCTGCCAAACGTGCCCGTCCCCAACTAACACCTTTAAAAATGCCTCAGCAAGTGCCTCAGCAAGCGGAGGAAGCGGTCCTACTCCCTATGTCTGTGGAGCAGGTGAATGACATCATCCAGCAGGCCTACCAGGCGGCCCAGATGAACAGTTGGAAGCTCACTCCCTATTTAACTGTAACCGTGAAAGATGAGCAAGTGCACTTTAATGCATCAGCCTGGGACGACAAACCACCTAAGCATATCGCCTTGACGTTTGAGACATGGGCAAGAGTACAGCGAATTTATTATGCCGTCGATGCGGTCATTGAGGAACAGGGGAGCGACGAAGCGAAATTTTGTGTGGGGACGATGTGTTCCTCACCTGTTCTATGTTCAACAACATTCCGCTGGTACATATTCGTAAATGGAAGTTGAAGAAAGATACGCGTATTTCCTTACCTGAGAGAGTTACCCTGCAAATACCTGCGTGGCGTAAACTTCAGGGCCTGACAGCCGAAATTGATGAAGCCTTGTCTGACCAGCTGTCTGAGTATATCTATAAAAAGTACATTGAAACCTTCCTGTATCATCTTAGACCTCGCATTCTACACCCGCGTCTCGAACAATGTGCAGGCTGTCAGAACAACGGTCCGTTAAACATGCATACGTGTCTGGACATCATGCCACCGTCAGCCGCGCTGATGACTGAGGCGCTACACGACATCAACGAGACGGAAATCGCGGAGGCATTGGAAACTGCCTGTCCACCGAGAATTCCACGTGAGCAGATTGCTGCCTTCATATACGTGCACCAAGGCAAGAAAGACATGGAAGACTTCAAACAAGTCTTGTTGGCTAAATATTGAACACTCAGACATTACCTGGTAAGAAAGACATGGAAAACTTCAAACAAGTCTTGTTGGCTAAATATTGAACATTCAAACATTACCGTATTCCTACATTCTATGTTCATTCTATGTTCATTCTACCATCATGGTGACACCGTATAACTCTATTAGAAAATTTAACACAAAGAGCCTACCGTGGTGAAAACATTATGTTCATTCTACTGTGTTGTTAATAAATATTAGAAATTCAACTAATGTGTGTCAGTGTTCACTCTATGCAGGGGGAAGGTGTGGGAGCTCGTGTTGTGCTTTTTAGTTAGAAAGCTCCTCTCTCGGGAGTATTGGTTGGCCCTGATAAGGGGCGTTAGGAAGTACAGAGGGTTACGGCCGGTAGATTCTTTTGACTCTACATACGTTTCTCCGACACACAGGGCACCGTAAAGCCACATGAAAGTCTCCTGTGTCTGGGCAGTGGCAGCACTCCGCATTGGTTAATAAGCTTAGAAGACATGTACCACATAGGGCTAGGTGTCCACACGGTAAAAAGGCGTACGCCGTCTCAGCGTCCTGGCAGATGGTGCATGTGGATTTCCTTATCTCTTTATCCAGTCCTCGTTGCAGTACTCCATTCTTCTCTTCCACTTCTTGAAGTTGTTGTCTTAGCCGTGTCAACCGGGTCACCTCGGGTGGTGGTGTTGTTGTGCCAGGCGTAGCCGTCGTTGTGGTAGCCGTCGTTGTGGTAGCCGTCGCTGTGGGAGGCGAAGCTGTAGTTGCTGGTGGACCCATACTGCGAGTGTTTAACCCCCCATTTGTGGAGGACGTGACGCCTGTGCATCTTCTTCGTCTTCTACTTCTTCTATGTCTGTATCATCATCATCCAGAGTTTCGTCTATCTCTATATCTTGTTGTCTGGCCAGCTCCCTCAATTCTCCCGCAGTCTCCCGAGTGAGTACCCGATTGAGCGTGGTCATTAGTGTAGGATCTGGTAGTCCATGCTCGATCTCTCACAGCTTCAGCACTCTCCCTCAAAGCGTTATCGCTTAGCTCCCTCGCCAAAGCTTCATCAGACTCTACCATGTTGAACGCGTTGAACAGTGCACGTCTAGCATCAGTCATGATGTGGTTGAAGTCAGTGTGTGTAGCAGACGAGAGGCAGCCCGCTTTTTACACTCTACCGTAGAGGCCCCGGATGCGTGCGCGCGGACGTGGGAGAGATGTTCTGTCTGAACGTCGTCTCGGCCAGAAAGACAAAATGGTGTGTGCTTTCTGTAAGATTTGGAAGCGGGCTAAATTTTCAATAAACGAGAGTTGAGATCTAAAACAACTTTAAATTTATACCCTGGCAGGTTATAGTGTAATCCTGAGAAATTCATGGGGCTAACAACTACATAAACATATTTTTTTTTATCATTTTTCAGGTTTCAAAGGCCGAATTTCACCTGCATGGATGTGTTAAAAGTACGGTAAATTTGAAATAAACTGGCTTACGTCTCTAAAAACACTTTAGGTTTCTTCCTTTAGGCTCGTGTTGTGCTTTTTAGTTAGAAAGCTCCTCTTTCGGGAGTATTGGTTGGCCCTGATAAGGGGCGTTAGAAAGTACAGAGGGTTGGCCATCAGGCCGTGAGTTCACGGCCGGTAGATTCTTTTGACTTTACATACGTTTCTCCGACACACAGGGCACCGTAAAGCCACATGAAAGTCTCCTGTGTCTGGGCAGTGGCAGCACTCCGCATTGGTGAATAAGCTTAGAAGACACGTACCACATAGGGCTAGGTGTCCACACGGTAAAAAGGCGTACGCCGTCTCAGCGTCCTGGCAGATGGTGCATGTGGATTTCCTTATCTCTTTATCCAGTCCTCGTTGCAGTACTCCATTCTTCTCTTCCACTTCTTGAAGTTGTTGTCTTAGCCGCGCCAACCGGGTCACCTCGGGTGGTGGTGTTGTTGTGCCAGGCGTAGCCGTCGTTGTTGTAGCCGTCGCTGTGGGAGGCGAAGCTGTAGTTGCTGGTGGACCCATACTGCGAGTGTTTAATCCCCCATTTGTGGGGGACGTGACGCCTGTACATCTTCTTCGTCTTCTACTTCTTCTATGTCTGTATCATCATCATCGTCGGCGTCCAGAGTGTCGTCTATCTCTATATCCTGTTGTCTGGCCAGCTCCCTCAATTCTCCCACAGTCTCCCGAGTGAGTACCCGATTGAGCGTGGTCATTAGTGTAGGATCTGGTAGCCCATGCGCCCTGGCTCGATCTCTCACAGCTTCAGCACTCTCCCTCAAAGCGTTATCGCTTAGCTCCCTCGCCAAAGCTTCATCAGACTCTACCATGTTGAACGCGTTGAACAGTGCACGTCTAGCATCAGTCATGATGTGGTTGAAGTCAGTGTGTGTAGCAGACGAGAGGCAGCCCGCTTTTTATACTCTACCGTGGAGGACCCGGATGCGTGCGCGCGGACGTCGGAGAGATTTTCTGTCTGAACGTCGTCTCGGCCAGAAAGACAAAATGGTCTGTGCTTTCTGTAAGTTTTGGAAGCGGGCTAAATTTTCAATAAACAAGAGTTGAGATCTAAAACAACTTTAAATTTATACCCTGGCAGGTTATAGTGTAATCCTGAGAAATATATATTTTTTTTATCATTTTCCAGGTTTCAAAGGCCGAATTTCACCTGCATGGATGTGTTAAAAGTACGGTAAATTTGAAATAAACTGGCTTACGTCTCTAAAAACACTTTAGGTTTCTTCCTTACAACGTTATGTTATGTCATTCTAAAAAATTCGGGAGGTTCATAGATGGGGAAATGTGAATGTTTTGCTTCCAATCCCTCCAGTGTGAAAACAGCCATTGACACCCATAGCTGTATTCGGTCCCGTACTCTAATACCTGGGGTTTGTCCATCACGGGGAGATCACGCGATCACTACATGTACAAGGTACGGGGTGGTATCGGATGTAAACAAGTCCCCGGATGAATGAACAGGTCAGTACATGCATTCATATCATTCAAAATGACCTTGAACTATAGTGATCACGTGATGGAAAACCCCCAGGGAGTACGGGACCGAATACAGCTATGGGTGTCAATGGCTGTTTTCACACTAGAGGGATTGGAAGCAAAAAATTCACATTTCCCCATCTATAAAACAACCGATTGTTTTAAAATGACATTATAACGTTGTAAGGAATAAACCTAAAGTGCTTTTAGAGACGTAAGCCAGTTTATTTCAAATTTACCGTGATTTTTAACACATCTATGCAGGTGAAATTCGGCCTTTGAAACCTGGAAAATGATAAAAAAAATATATTTATGCAGCCGTTAGCCCTATGAATTTTTCAGGATTACACTATAACCTGCCAAGGTATAAATTTAAAGTTGTTTTAGATTTCAACTCTCGTTTATTGAAAATTTAGCTACGCTTCCATATCCTGCAGAAAGTACAGACCATTTTGTCTTTCTGGCCGAGACGACGTTCAGACAGAAAATCTCTCCGACGTCCGCGCGCACGCATCCGGGTCCTCTACGGTAGAGTGTAAAAAGCGGGCTGCCTCTCGTCTGCTGCACTCACTGACTTCAACCACATCATGCCTGATGCTAGACGTGTACTCAACATGCAATATCTTGACGATATCGAAGTTTCATAACAACACCAGCCAATATCTTGACGATGCAACAGGTGAATTCATCGATATCGATGGGGTCACACAAGACAATAGTACCAACGAGGTATGGCTGGAAGAGATTATAGACAATCTGTTGAATGAAGAAAAAGAAGTAGTAGAAGGAGAAGAAGAAGAAGAAGAAGAACAACAACAGACGGTAGATGGTCGGAAGACTTTGACGATAGTGCCGCAGCAGGAGCAGCAGCAGCAATATCTGGACGACTACTGCACGGAAATAACAAGACTGCAGATGGACACAACACTGGGGGTGGTAAAGCAATTACCATGTGTCAAATGTTTTATCCACTACGCCAAATTCGCCCTATTCCCCTGTGGGCACCAAGCATTATGTGCCTGCTGTATCACCAAACTTGCAGGGAGAGCAGGTCCTACGTCCAGTTGCATACCCGTCCCGTGTGCACTCATGAGCTGAGATGTTCCATATACGTCAAGAGGAAAGAAGAACTGCTCCAATCGTTGTAATCATTACAACTCATCCGGTCCTTATCAGGGCCACCCAATTACTCCCGAAAGAGGGGCTTTCTAACTAAAAAAGCACAAAAACACGAGTTCCCACACCTTGCATACACCTAGGTAAATAACACCTAGTGAATGGGAACTTCCTACTAACACCGCCTTGCACCCAGGTAAAAAAAACTATTAGTATGAATGCGAGTTACACATTAATAATATACTAATCTAATAGATACACCGAGTATACCTGGAAAAAGCCGAGTGTAAAAAAATTAATTGTCTCTGCCAACACGTCCGTAAATTAGCACACGCGTCATGGCGCCCTTTGAGGGTAATGAGGTGTGGAGATTGGTCATGATCATAGAATATGGAGGAGAGGAGATTGACATTTGTACGGCCTAGTGTCATTTCAATGTGCAACGTTAGAAGTCCTCTTTCGGAGGATTGGGTTGGCCCTGAAAAGGAACTTTGGTGGGTGATTTTTGAGGAGGCAGAGATTGGTAATCATAGAATATAGAGGAGAGGAGATTGAAGTATGTAGGGCCTGATGTTAATTTGAATGTGCAACGTTAGAAAGTCCCCCTTCGAAGGACATGGTTGGCCCTGAATAGGGCCTTGATTTTTTTACCCTGTTTACTCAGAGGGGCTTGCCTATTTGCCCCGACTGTTGGAGAAGTAGCCACCGGGTTGTTGTTGTTGGCGCCGCTGTTGTTGTTGTTGTTGTTGGGGAGCTGCCTGGGATTATTGTTCCAGGGTGTCGACTTCGATGAATTCGGGGGCGACTGGCTGGGGCTGTTGTTGTTGCAGCACATCCTCTAGGGCTTCCAACCAGTCTGCCCCCTCTAAATCTGCTGGCGCCCTTGTGACGAGGTGGTGAAGATCAGCCCACGACAGAGGTGATAAGTTCGTGTTCTCCTTCGTCCGTCTTTTAATTTTCGCCATCCAATAGTCCTTGACTGCTTTTGCCAGCTCTCTTCTTTTTCACTCTCCTCTTTTTCTTTCCTCCATCTCGCCGGACTCTGTGTTGTCGATATCTTGGCTACTCGGCTCATGTTGTTTCTCTCTCTCTCTCTACACGGTCTTTGCAGTTTGAAAAATTGTGATAGAATGCGCTCTTCCCCGCCTTGCTCAGGGTTGATATGCTCAATGTGGGGGTTCCCTTATTGCTGCGTACTCGAAAAGGACAAGTCGGTACTGTCATGTGTATATTAGTGCTTCTGGTTGTCTTGTTTGGAGGGGACTTCTACGACTTGGCGTACCTGATATCCTGTTTCAACTTACCATCCATCTCACCCACACCCGTCATCCCACCACCACCCCAACGTCAATACGCTACCAACACCACCACCATCCTGCAGGCACCTACCAATTCTCTGCGGGACATCACGAAGGTAACCATCCTGGAGGCACCTACTCGGCGAAACATCACGAGGGCCTATTCAACTCTGGGGGCACCTACCACCACCACTACTCCGTCTATTCCTACCATCAGCAGGGTACCACCGACGACCATCGCACCTACTACCAGGGCAAAACTACGGCACCATAGGACTCCGACAAGTGTAGTGGGTCTTGTACCACGATTACCACAGCAACGGTACCCCCAGGACTACGATCCCCGGTGGGATCCGCGACAACGGTGGTGGGCCTCTGAACGCTTGGCCCAAAACACAAAATAACTAGTGTGGTGGAAAATGGATCCACGGTGGCAGCATCCTTTCACGTGTCTCATCGCTGGACCGACCGATTCGGGGAAAACACACTTCGTTCAACGTCTCATCCAACACGGGTCAGCCCTCATTTCTCCTCCCGTGGGCCGCATCCTTTGGTGTTAAAGAGCTTGGCAGCCTGCGTACGAGGAACTGGCACGGAGTCCTGGACTCACCTTGGTGGAAGGGTTACCCCCAGAGGAGGACTTGGCCCCGGACAAGTTGGTGGTCGTAGATGATCTGATGGCCGAAACGGATAGTCGAGTGACCCGGCTTTTTACCAAAGGTAGTCATCATCGCCGACTGAGTATCATCTACATCGTCCAAAATCTCTTCAGTAAGAACACTGGAGCACAGGAACATCAGTTTGAATGCCCAGTATGTGGTGTTGTTCAAAACCCCCAGAGACGCGTCACAAATTATGCACCTGGCGAAACAGATGTACCCTAAAAACACTGCCGTTGTTCGGGAAGCCTTTGAAGATGCCACCCAGGAGGCCCATGGCTACCTGCTCATCGACTTGAAACAAGGGACACCCTCGGCACTTCGATTGCGGACCCACATTTTTCCCGGTGAATTCTAGACGGTGTACACGCCCAAATAAAAGAACAAGACAGAACACCCTAGCATTCACATCCTCATCATGTCTGCGCGGATACGGAAGCAGGCGCCAGCGCTCCTCATGTTACGCAGCGCGCCACCGTAGGTGGTCCGGGCCCTGGTGCGCGGGGCGAACGCGGCATTGGTACGGTGCTTGTGCGAAGTCGCTCATACTGTGTTAAAAGGGAATGTTCCCCTCAGTCCTCCGCAGAAAGGAAAATTGCAACGGCACAAGACGGGTCTCCGAACGCTGGTGAAGAAGACAAGTTTAAAGAAAAAGAAACAGGTGTTACAGAAAGGTGGATTTCTCGGAGCACTACTCGCTCCATTAGCAGCCTCCGTACTGGGACCATTAGTAGGGTCCATCTTGGGTGGAGGACGCTAACGGCATGGAACATACGAAAAAAATCATGCTGGTCGAACCTCGACTGTTACAAAGCTTGCAATCACCCTACCCTGTCCCTACCACGGTACAACAACTGCAGTCCCTCGATGAAGAGATGAATAGCATACTTCAACGTCGACTGCCCGATCACGAGGAAATTCAACTCTACCATCAGACGCTGAACCGCTACAAGACGTTTATGGATCAATATAGGAGTGGTCCAACATCATCACCACCACCACCACCACCACCACCACCAGCCTCATCATCTCCTCAGCTCGAAGATGAAGTGTTGGCCAGTGTCCCTAAGGCGTTCAAGACCAAGGTCCGTTTATTGTTGGACCGGGTGAAACAGAATCCTGATATGGGTTGGACCGATCAGGGGGAACTGCTTATTCGAAACCGAGTGGTGCCGGAGTTCCATATCACCGATCTGATCAACGATACGGTACGCTCTCGTAAATACTCTAATCCACCGGGTTGGGAAGCCTTTGCTCAAGAGTTGAAAGACACACACGTCCCTCGAGAATTGGTGAAAAATCCTCAACGCTGGACTTGGATGCAGAAAGCGTGGATGCAACAATCTCCGAGTGGCCTACCACCGCCTTCTTGGGAAGATACCTCTTTGACAGCCCCAAAACACCCTCACGGCGGGCACGTTCTTTTCATCCCTATTCGAAATCTAAGACGGGTAGCAATTCACCGCGACGATCACGACGGCGGATACAGCCGCCCAAGGCCTGGGACCCCTATTAGAGCCGGGAGCGGCGGAAGCAGAAAAGCTCAGTCGTCATGTTTTACCTCCTGTTGCCTAGTAACAGTTCGCTCGATGTGTTTCCTGACAACACCTTGGCCAAATACGTGACCCAGTTACCGCAACCGTTGCATTTACCTGGACGATGGGAATGTGGACTCGTCGATATTCAATACCCTTACTCGTGGTACAACGTGCGAGACAATGACGTGTGGTACGAGGTGACCTACGAAGGCAAAGTAACCCGACTGACCCTACCCGAAGGCCAATACGATACCCCCAAGGAGTTCATACAGGGGCTGAACACACTGATGCATTCTAAGTCTCTACGGGTGGTCACGAATACTTCAAAACCCGTCAAATCCTTTCCCTTCATCAATCATGTGGACTTCGATTACAACACACACAACGACAAGGCCTGTCTCCTTCTCAGCCCCAACGTATAGGTGTCGAACTCAGTCCTAGCCTACAGCAAATGTTAAGTCTCCCTCACCCGATCTACTCGGGTCCAAGCACCGACAGAGCCGAAATTACGATGGATATGAAAGTGGGTATGTACGGACTCCACGTCTACTCGGACGTGGTCGACAACCACATTGTCGGAGATGTCAACATACCTCTGTTACGGATGGTCCCCATTAGAAAGGAGCATGGAGATCAAGTCACCCAGAGTTTCAACCACATACTCTACCTACCCGTACGACAGACCGATATCGACACGATCACGGTGGATATAAGAGATGACACGGGACGCCCGGTCGCATTCGAACGAGGGAAAGTGGTGCTGACACTTCATTTCCGACAAGCACGTTCTCCCCACTTCGTATAATGTACGTGCCTTACCAGTGCCATACGGCCTGCTATGCAGACTATTACAAGAAACAAACGGAAGGTGGAGGTCAGGTCTTTAGCGGTGCACGCATGCAACGAGGTCACGGGCTGGGAAACATACTGGGAAGCATTGTCAAAACGTTCTTGCCTTTGGTGACACGTGGAGTAAAAGCGGTGGGCAAACAAGCGGTACGCAGTGGACTGCAAGTGGCCGATGATGTCTTGAGTGGTACGGCACCCCGACAAGCCTTGAAACGACGGGCCAAAGAAGCAGGCAGCGTCTTGGTCGCCATAGCCCTTAAAAGACAACCCCCGTCACATGGGAGATTACAACACATATAAGGGAAGTGGGAAGAGGTGTCGACATACTGACAGAGTCACATAACCTCACACTATAGTCTTCTGGTTAACCTATTCTAAAGCACAAACCAAGAATCTAACGATTCGTGATATGTGTTGTATCTCAGGTACGCTTTTATTGTACCTGTTCATGTGGCAACTTGGATGACATGACCACACGGCCCCTAGCACCGGCATAGGCGGTATTAGATACAAATCCAGAGAGCTATGATGGAAATGCTCTGACAACTCGTATATTGGTAATTGGTGAGCTGTTTCGCTGTGACAACTCGTACACTGGGCATTGGTGAGCTGTATCGTCGTCAGATGAAAATGACGGCATTTAACACAAAAGACTAGTCTGTAAGGCCCGATGTCGACCCAGCATCAACTTCCCACAAATGCCAACATATATCAAAGACCAAAAGGTCATATATCAAAGACCAATAGGTCTGTACAAAAGAGTCATTCGACGGCCAACACGGCCAACGAAGCACACCCCAGAAGAAGAGAGACATCTTCGCATAATGGCATTCTTTTACTCCGAGTCGTGTCCGTCTACCAACAGTGAATTGGATTTGTGGACTATTCCATCCACACAGACCAGTGTCGTCGAGGGTCGCTGGGTAGAACATCGTCCCCTGGCTGGCCTGACGGGAACGGGACCACAGGAATTTACCATTGAAAACAAAGATACGGCCTACCTGGATTTAGCCCACACGTACTTTTACGTGAAAGCCAAAGTGGTGAAAGGAAACGGGACGGACATCGAGGACGAAGCGGTCGTAGCCCCGGTAAATCTCTGGATGCACTCGATGTTCCAACAGGTGTATATCAGCTCGAACGATAAATTCATCAGTACGTCCACCAATACGTACCCATACCGAGCCTACATCGAGACGATGTTGTCGTACGGAGAAGATGCAAAAAACCCCACACTTGTCAGCCCCACTGTACTACAGAGATACGCCCGGTGAAATGGATACCACCACCGTTGCAAATAATGGGTTCATCCAACGCAGGTGGTTTACAGCCGGTAGCAGGTCCGTCGATATGATGGGTCGACTGCACGCCGACCTGTTTCTGCAAGACCGCTACCTGATGAACGGCGTATCCATCAAGATCAAGTTGATCCGTTCCCCACCCACTTTCGCCTTGTTGGCCGGCGGAGATCCCGCCAATTACAAGATCGTCATAGAAGATGCAGCCCTGTTTGTCCGTACCGTGGATTTGCAACCGGGGGTGTTGGTGAGTCACATGGAAGCCTTATCGAAAAAACCAGCCCTGTACCCCATCCGACGCGTACAGACCAAGGTGTTCTCTGTGCCAGCGGGTACGATGATGGCCAATCATGAAAATTTATTTCTAGGAGATCTGCCTAAACGTCTTACCCTGGCGTGTGCCACCATATGCAGGACTTTCCGTTTCGGGTAGGAAAATGTGAAGGCATCCCGTTGCTGGATGTACGTCCGCATCTGGTGGTCGACGACCCGGAATCCTCTGTTAGTGCCACTCGCACTGGCCTGGCTTTGCAGCACGCCCAGGTAGAGGGCTTTGTCGAGGGAGGGAGGGAATTTGGCTTAATGTCACAGTCAAGTTTGTTTCACTCATATGGTGACAGTCAGTTTGGTTGGTGGAGGAAGCCGGAGTACCCGGAGAGAACCACCGCCCTTTGGCAAGTAACTGACAAACTTTGTCGATGGCAGGGTCACGCCGGTTGATTCCTTTGCAACTGAACTTGTTGTTTCCATCTCCACCGTAACAATAGTACGTTTTGGACGACAGGGCGATCATGGCATCTCCACTCCACTCTAACTTGAAGAGGCCCGGCGTTCGCTTGTCGTACTGGTAATGGTGGCGTCGAGGTAACCACTGGTCCCGTTCCGCCTCATACTGCGCGCCTAATTCGGGTTTGACGAGTGACTCCCAATCCGCATTAGACACAGCCATATAGGCAGAGTCCGTGTCCATCTCCATTAATTGCCAGTCTGATGGATTGAAATACACACCCATGAAATCATATAAAAATTGCAGCATCCTCAGCTTGGCTACCTGATATACCATACATCCAATTTGGAGCGGTAAGTTGTAACGTGTGATCTTTTTGGCTGACGTGACTTCATACGTATCATCACCGATGACGTCTACGGACCGAAACAGGGGCGAGTTGATCTTTTTGCGCGCTTGTTTGGTAGTACAGATATTCACGTTCATGTGCTTATCTTGGTTGGTCACCGTAGCCATTTGCCCGTCAGTTTCCAGGATTCCCCGATAATGACCTGACTGGGATCTTTATCTCCTTGACGACGGGCAGACGTCACGATGTCGGCATGCCCCGCAAAACAGTCGTTCGGTACGTACTGTATCACTTGGTACACTCGCGTCACTTCGAGGCCGTGGCTCATGTACCATTGTAGTAGCGGGGTACCCAGCAAGATTTTTCTCCCCACATGCTCCCGATCAGCATCCGACGAGGACGAGGCATGCAGGCACTAGTACTGCTCAGCATAGACGCCCATGGTGTCTCCAATGTCATCCCGACTCACCAGCGTGTTTTTAAAGATGGGTGGGCACTGGGCGAATAGTGACTTGAGGTTGTCGGGAACATGCAGCTCGCATTCCACAAACCCGTATAGGTCCCAGGAAGGAACGGCATCGAAAATCTGTGGCAGGGTCAGGAGTCGCCGGCGGCTGAGGGAGTACTCTTGCGATTTAAGGAAGCGGCGTAAGTGTGGGAGGGCCTGTCACATAGCGTGAAATTCATACTCTCACATTTCGATGAGCTGGTACCCCATCTCTTTCACGTAATCCCCGTTCACCACTTCTGCCCGTAGTTCTTCTGCCGATTTCCTACGCCGTTCGTTGAAGCGTCCAGCGCTGAAATGGTATTGGTGGCCGTGACAGTAACACCCGTAAAATTGGAATACGGTAGGTGTTCCATGTACAAGGGCAAACCCATCGACGGAGAGTCGACGATCTCCTATCCGCTTCTCTGTGGCGTTGGTTTGATGTCGTATAGAAATTCCCCGTTGATCGGCTTCCCAGTCCAACCACTGGTCAGCCAGATGCTTGTACGGCGTACGTTGAGGTCGGAAATGTTGGCCTTCCGTCAACCAGCGCGTATAATGTCCGCTTGGCATCGGTTGGGCGAGGGACCACAGATACAGGGCATTGGCATCAAATCCAATGATTTTGGCACAAGGTTTCCCATCTGGAAGGGTGGTGACGTCTCTCTCGTGATAACGATGAAAAATAAGGCTGGGCCTGCCCACGATGTTCTGTTTTAAACAATCATACATGTCCTCGTCTTTTTGCTGTATCAGCGAGAAGTAGGTGGAACAATCTTGAAAAAGATGGCGAAGAGCAAGACCGGATAAACTCAAGCACTTCTCGAATATGTCCACGTGCATTTGATCCCGAAAGAGTTGGGTCATTTTCTCGGCCGCTTCGAGGAACGGAACGACATCTAAGTTGTTATAATACACCAGGAAATCTCGCAAGGTCTGCATGTGTTGGTCGTTCCATATCTGCTGTAGTTCCCGGTACGTTTCTTCCGAACATTCCACCTGCTTCAGATCGTCGAAGAAAGCGTCCCGTGGTGGCAACTGTGTTTCCTCCAAGCGGTCGAGCGTTGACATATACTTTTAAGGTCATAGGCCTTCACCCACTGATCATAGCTATAATTGGGAGCTAGGTAGTTGCGTACATCCAGGAAATGGAGTGACGTGGTGGTGAGCGCTCTATGATTATTGATGTTTTTGATGACGGACTTGATGGACTTGGACTGGGCCAAGTAAGGGTAGAGAAATTCCTTCACCATGTTCAGATCGCATCGACCCGAATTGAAGCCGAGCACAGGTAACTGGCCTAGATATTGTAGGAAGCGGGCTTTCAATTTCTCCGCATACGGCTTAGGTAAAGGTACATCCTGTGGCTGAATGTCCTGCATCTCGGTCTCCGACTCCAACTCCGACTCCGTCTCCGACTCTTCATCGTCGCTGAAGGACACACCGGGTGTAGGAATACGATCGTCGAGTTGGTCCAGCACGTCCTGGAGCTTGGACACCAACAGTTCTGTACTGGCCGCACTCACTTCCTCTAAATATATCATCATCCGGGTAATCAACTCATGGGAGTCTCCAGTGGACACGAAACATACGAGTGCAGCGTCATAGCCGGGTACGTTGCTGGAAATGCTGACACTCAGGGGAATATGGCGCTGTGTCCACTGCGTTTTGGCTGAGAAAATGTCCATGGGTTCCAAAATGCCCTCGAAATCATAGCACGCCCGGTATGGAAAATAACTGTCCTGTAGTGGTATGACAATCCCCTCACCAGCCAGTTTCTCAAAAAAGGTAGGCGTGTTATGGTACACACCACCATGAAATTTGCGCTTCACAGTGTTGTCACAAGTCTTCTCGTGCCGATGTAGGTGCCCAGAATGTTTGAACACGCGATGGCTTTGAGAACAACTGTAGGATTGCGCGTACAGGCTCATATCGTAGATCAGGGAAAAATGACTCACCCCGCCGTTGTCGAAGACATTGACTCTCATCGTAGAGGCATACCGTTCTGTTGAACGATGAACCAATTCAGCCACAATTGTATCATCCTCCTTCGGTAGTTAACGGTATACAAAGATATTGACCTGGAAAAGCGATTCCACGACATCCAAATACTTGAATGGGACTCCCCGGAACTGCCGCGGGTCTATGCCTTGTGCCTCTAGATACTCTTCCCAATATTTGCCCTTCTATCACAATTCTGGGGATCACACTGGTCCAAATGAACGGCCAAACACCGAAACAGACATTTTCGATCTGTGTAGGGCCTATTGTCACCTCCCGTTAACGCATACATGCCTTTTCGATGGCGCAGCCAAGGCGGAAGAATAACAGGAGCGCCGATGGGGTGATCTCTCAATTTGGTGACGAAAAATGTGACGTTCGTCACCATTTCTACAGTCCGTTTGGTGTTGGGACGTTGTAACCGGGCCCGTTCCAAAGGATCCAACGTAGTGAGATGCTCGATGAGTGGCTCCAGGGAAATAGCATCCGTCACTCTGAACGGTTGGTCAAACACATAGGTATTATTACTGGGATAATAATACCGTAACTGCCCAAATGTCATATTCGATTTGAAGGCTGTAACTAGATCTGTAAAAATGCTCTCGGCGTAGGTAGGAAGATGCGTGAGGTCCTCCAACCGGAAATTATACAAATCCAATAGGAATGGATCCCCTGGAAAATCTTCTCCACGTCTCATGCTATCGGTCACACCTGGTCAGGCAGGTAGACAGGCTCCACTCGTCAGGTAGGCTCAGGCTGGTCAGGTAGCTCCGGTCAGGCTGGCTCAGGCTGGTCTGGTAAGTCTTCAGGCTGGTCCGGTCAAGTAGGCAGGCCAATGAATGATGCAATCCCATGAAAATGCCGACTTTTATACACCTACATAGAAGTACCCGGATGTACAAGAACCCGGATGTAAGTCCTCCGGCTGTACAAGAACCCGGATGTAAGTCCCCGGCTGTAAAAGAACCCGTATGTAAGTGCACGGCTGTAAAACGATGAATGGAAAAACCCCACATACAGCTCACTACATGCATTGCTATTATCGAGGACCCGGATATAGGTCAACCATAAAATACCCGGCTGTAAGGATAAACAGACAAGGACACGGATTCTGCCATCAATGCCCGACTGTAAGTCCCCGGATGGAAAAAGGACCCGGATGAATACACTACATGTACAAGGACCCGGATGTACATGGATGTAAACAAGTCCCCGGATGAGTGAACACGTCAGTACATGCATTCCTATCATTCAAATGACCTTGAACTATAGTGATCACGTGACCCCCCGTGATGGAAAACCCCCAGATACAAGTCAGTACATGCATTCCGATCATTCCATACAGTCAGACATACCCAGGTCACGGCCGATTCACGCAGACCGGAAGTGACGTCATACCTGCGCAAAAACACCTGCGCACTCGTCCAAATAAGGCTTTTGCGGTCCTTTGTATACTACTTAGGGGCATGTATATGTAAACCAGTTTAGTATGGAAAAAGCCAGCTAGATTTTTTCTATTCAATCCCTAACTGCCTACAAATATTGTTTCATTCATTCACATCCTGTCCTGCTTGTGGGTGTCTGAAATGAAGCTGCATAATCAATTGCCAATTGACACCCATCTGTGGTTTGAGCCACAGGTGAGTTCAATTCCCACAGAAGTTCTAGACTAAAATATTGTTCATAGTACTTCTCAAACTGATTATCATGTCTAACATAGTCTTTGTTGTAGCAGACACTATAGAATTTTCTTACCTGATTTTCAATATTGTGAGTTCATTCTTCGTCGACTTCTGCTGGCAGTCCAGAGAACAATTGTTTTTGTGTAGTTTTATTTATGCATATATACTTGCATGTCAAACTTCATATACCAGGATTCTCCATGGGACGAGGAACATTTTCACATATACTACATCGACACTGAATACACCCACTAACAGACGCTTTCCTATTACACGAATGATCTTCTCCACTGTTCTACCAAACAGACATTTTTAGAATAGTACGTCACTGTGACGTCACCTTGGAATTTAAAAAAAAATCATGGTAGAGCTTGATCCCCAGATATATTATGCAAAGATTCACACTCATAACTGAAAATGTAAGAAAATATATCAGGCCTCAAATATGTGTTTCATAGCAGGAATGAGCCACATGGCTCTCTCCCAATCAACAGTTATACAATCATACGATTAACCTCTACTAACTCAACATAATACGACTAACTTCATTAATCAGTTAGATCAAAGTATTATTGGCTCGCCATATATCCTCATAAATAAGCAATTAAAGTCATTGTCTGCTGGGTGTACCTCTACCGAATACCACAAATATAAATACCAGGATAACTAAGTTTGTTACACTTTTAAGATTGTCTAGCCATGTATATTGTGCTTCAAGTTATTTCTCATCAATTATAAAGTTTCCACCGCGATAATCCCTTTTCTAGACTGAATGTTTAAAATTAGTTTTATTCATGCCTCCTCATACGAAATATGTTGGGAAGCATAGAGTGTTGGACCATCTGTCTGTCCGACAAAAGAAAAAGAAGCTCAAGCTATCATTTGTACTTAGGAGGCGTCTGTCTGTCGGGGCGTCCGTCTGTCCTTAACACTCACCTTGTGTAATCGAATAGGCTACTTCCACAATTTTCACCAGAAGCCTCTGCAACTAGACCTGTTCAACGTGGTTTGTTCTACATGGTTTGAAGATGTGCATGTCCTATTTATGATGATATGAATATTAATTTGCGTAATATTTATGACGTTTTGAACTTTTTTGGACTACGCATCTACGTAGACCATGTTCTTGTGAAATCAACTAGTTCAACATATTTCACTGGATACTTCTGAGACTTTGCACGCATACTTCATATGGTTCTAGAATATATGCATATATCCTATTTTTGAGATGATATATTAATTTTTGTCATATTTATGAGGTTTTGGACATTCGATTTTCTGCATCAATTCCAGTATATATACCATGTTCATGTGTAATCAGCCAGTCCCACAGTTTTCAGTGGATGCTTATGGAAATTTGTGGAAATGTTTAATTACCATGAGTTGGTCCCCACCGATTGTTTCCCATCTGTATTCCAAGAACAGATTATGATGCTCCTTCCTTATAGCCTCTGGTGAACTGAACATAAACCAGAAATTTGCCATAATATGCTACATCCTTTGATTCTGCAGGCAGAGGCGCACGAGTTCTCGAGTCACAATTTTATGAGTGACGGCCATGATACAATAATATTTCTTAAAATACTATTTTCTTAGAGCAGAGTATAGTGGAAAACAGAGTAAGAAATCAACTTCGTCCTGAATTATAGCCGAGCTACACACCTCACAGATTCGATAAGGCTTTGGGATATTATTGTACGAATTGATCTCTAGTTCCAGCTCATGAAAACCTCCCCTGAAACGAACTATCGTACGAAACACTTTATCGCCTATACTGACGTTGAAAACTCTTGTATTGTTCTGTCGAGAAAAACTCTTTTACCATTACATATGTCGAGAATGTTGTTGATGTGTCGATATTAGCTAACTAAATTTTTATAAAGAAATCCTCTATCATTCTGTGTAATTGATATATTGGTCAGGTCAGTAGTATAGAGCGAGCATTTCGAGTCAACAGCGCTTCACTGCGCATGCGCAGAACCTTTTGTGACGTCACAGCGACCTGTTTTGGGGAGGTTTTGTGGAGGTGTGCGCATGCGTGTGGTGGTGGGTGGTGGGATGGATGGTGGGTTTAAGATGGCGGCTGTGGTGGTGGGTGGTGGGATGGATGGTGGGTTTAAGATGGCGGCTGTGGTGGTGGGTGGTGGGATGGATGGTGGGTTTAAGATGGCGGCATCGAGTGGGAGATCAAGACATGTCTAGACTTGTTCTGGGTTGTACAGTTCTGCCATGCGGAGGATGGGTACTAGTATTTCGCTGACGTCCTAGTAATAAACATAATCTATAGGTGTTGTACCATGTTAATGTGGGATGGGATGGGACAAAATGGCGACTTGTGGGTGGTGGTGGAGGTGGTGGGACCAAAATGGCGGCTTGTGGGTGGTGGTGGAGGTCACGGGGAGAAAAAACCCTCACATTACCCTCAAAAAAACCTCTAAGCCATATAATAGTAATAAACATAATCTATAGGTGTTGTACCATGTTAATAGGACCAGTCTAGCATCTGTACCACCCTAGGGTCGAGTGTTTATTGTCCCGTGTATCTCCGCAAGAAAACAACAAACAAAATGGCGGCTCCAGGATGGTGCGGGGACGCCCTTTCCACAGCACGGCGTCGACCGTAGCGCCATCTGCACACATTGACGCAAGGGAGACAACTCGTGTGGCCTAAGGATATGGAAATAGCCGTGTTGGAGCTAGGGGAGTTACTACTGGTCCGGTGGGGTCGAGTGAGGTATCAATGTGAAGCCTATGTGAGGGGGCATCTGATGGGCTGGATGTGGGGTTGAACTAGCGTCATTCTGCGCATGCGCGGTGGCCCAAGAGTATGAAAATAGCCGTGTTGGAGCTAGGGGAGTTACTACTGGTCCAGTGGGGTCGAGTGAGGTATCAAAGTGAAGCCTAGGTGAGGGGGCATCTGACTGGACTAGCGGCTTGGGCGTTGTCACCCTTCTGCGCATGCGCGGTGGCCCAAGGGTATGAAAATAGCCGTGTTGGAGCTAGCAAAGCCAATAATGGTCCGATGGGGTCGTATGAGGTATCAAAGTGAAGCTTATGTGAAGGGGCATCTGATGGGCTGTGTGTGGGGTTGACATAGCGTCATTCTGCGCATGCGCGGTGGCCCAAGGGTATGGAAATAGCCTTGTTGGAGCTAGGGGAGCTACTACTGGTCCGATGGGGTCGAGTGAGGTATCAAAGTAAAGCCTAGGTGAAGGGGCATCTGACTGGACTAGCGGGTTTGAACTAGCGTCATTCTGCGCATGCGCGGTGGCCCAAGGGTATGAACATAGCCGTTGAGCCAGAGCCACCATGGTCCAATGGGGTCGAGTGACGTATCAAAGTGAAAGCTGATGAAGGGGCATCTGATGGGCTGGGTGTGGGGTTGAAACATCAGCCTCTGCGCATGCGCGGTGGCCCGGCGTGGTGTGACACAGACGTGTTGGGAGCTAGGGGAGCTACTCATGCACGAGGAGTGAGGCATCCAGTGAAAGCCAAGTGAAGGGGCAGCATCTGACCGAAGATCAGTGCTCGGGGCGTTGTCACCACCATTCTGCGCATGCGCATCGACGTTGGATGAGTCCAGATCCAATGGGGGTCGAAAGTGAGGTATCAAAGTGAAGCTTATGAAGGGGCACGGCTGGGGTGCGTGGTAGAACACCATTCCGCGCATGCGCAGATGCAATGCGGAGCTCTCGTCCAATCAGAAGCGAGTATTTCAAAACCGCCACGGAGCTCTCGTCCAATCAGAAGCGAGTATTTTGACCCGGTGCATTATGGGACATATCCAAGATGGCGGCACGTATGTTCAAGATGGCGGCACATCCGTGTCGAAAACTGGCCATTTTTGTCGGGATGTGGTCACCTAGTGTCGAAAACTGGACCCTGTATGGGTTCCATGTCACTTCCGGGTTTTTCACTAAAACTACCTCCAAACCCAGAAGAGTTCCAACGTTGAACCCTCCGGGGTGTTTTCCTGCCCCCACCCCGGCGCCCCCGAAGTGCTGTCAATGTAGGGAGAGGTTAAATCAGACAATATAGAACTTATAGTCATCATCAACTTCATCTGGTACGTGTTGGACGAGCCTTCGCTCACCGTATACACGCACCTCAATGAAATGCCTCCGTTCCAAACCTAGACCAAAAACACGTACTTGGTCTGTGGGCTGATTTCATTGGCTCTCTATTTTTACTATAGTGCTCTTTGCATTCTAACCTTGATGGGTTACATGCCTGGCCCCATCCTGACCACACTGATTTCAGTTTCACTGAATCTCCACATATTGGGCATTGATGCATTATGAATAAACACACAAGACAGGGTTTTTTGGTGAGATCTCATTTTGTTTTTTATTCAGTAACAACAACAACGTGAGAACAACCACGTGAAAACTCAAGCCCAGAACAAGTGGGCTTGTAATCCGGAAGCCCAGAACAGGGGGGTTTTGTAAACTGAAGCCCAGAACAGGGGGCTTGTAAACTTAAGCCCAGAACAGGGGGCTTGTACATTGAAAGAACTTAAGCCCAGAACGGGGCTTGTACATTGAAATGATGGACGGCACAGTCATATACGAGTACATCGCGGTCCTCGGCCTTGGGGTACTCGTCAAACATCTGTACAATGGTAGATAAGGTTCTGCCCCGGCATCGATGGTACAAGTAAAACAAGCAATATTGTCCGCACACGCTACTGGTCAGGCTTTGCAACGTTTGACTGTTCCAACACCACGTCTCTGTGCCTTGATCCATGAAGTCTGTTAAA
>JAVTVY010008102.1:0-47081 GCA_036873755.1 Hanleya hanleyi | reverse complement strand
CCATCCACTACAATAATTATTCCTTCATCTCTGATAGCATCCCTGCTTCCATAGACTACAATAATTATTCCTTCATCTCTGATGGCATCCCTGCTTCCATCCACTACAATAATTATTCCTTAATCTCTGATAGCATCCCTGCTTCCATAGACTACAATAAGTATTCCTTCATCTCTGATAGCATCCCTGCTTCCATCCACTACAATAATTATTCCTTCATCTCTGATAGCATCCCTGCTTCCATCCACTACAATAATTTCTCTCACCTCTGATAGCATCCCTGCTTCCATCCACTACAATAATTTCTCTCACCTCTGATATCATCCCTACATCCACAGACTACAGTCATTTCTCTCTAATCTCTGATAGCATCCATGCCTCCGCAGACTACAATAATATCGCTCTCATCTCTGATAGCATCCCTGTTTCGATAGACTACAAGAACTTCTCCCCCAGCTCTGATAGCATCCGTGCTTCCGTAGTCTAAAATAAATTCTACCACATCTCTGATATAATATTATCCTAGATTCCATAGACTACAATAATTTCTCTCTCATCTCTAGCATGCCTGGTTACGTAGACTAAATTAATTTCTCTCTCATCTCCGATAGTATCCCTGCTTTCGTAGACTAAATTAATTTCTCTTTCATCGCCGATAGTATCCTTACTTCCATAGACTACAATAAGTTCTCCCTCATCTCTGATAGCATCCGTGCTTCCATAGACTAAAATCATTTCTCCCTCATCTCTGATAGCATCCCTGATTCCATCCACTACCCGGTACAATGATTTGATCTCACCTCTGATAGCATCCCTACATTCACAGACTACAATAATATCTCCAATCTCTGATAGCATTCCTGCCTTTTTAGACTACAATAATATCTCTCTCATCTCTGATAGCATCCCTGTTTCGATAGACTACAATAACTTCTCCCTCATCTCTGATAGCATCTCCGTCATTTTGATAGCATCCCTGCTTCCACAGGCTACAATAATTTACCCCTTCTTTCTGACAGCATCGCTGCTTCGATAGGCCACAATAATATTTCCTTCATCTCTAATAGCATCCATAATTCCATAGACTACAATAATTTCTCCCTCATCTCTAAAAACATTCCTACTTCCACGTCGCTACCGGGAATAGCGGGGCGAGGTCGCCACCGCGAGTGACGAAGCGACGTCGCCACCGGGAGTGACGGAGCGACGTCGACACCGGGAGTGACGTACCACCGAGAGTGACGGAGCGACGTCGCCACCGGGAGTGACGGAGCGACGTCGCTACCGGGAGTGACGGATCGACGTGGCCACCGGGAGTGACGGAGCCACGTCGCCACCGGGAGTGACGGAGCCACGTCGCCACCGGGAGTGACGGAGCCACGTCGCCACCGAAAGTGACGGAGCGACGTCGCCACCCGGAGTGACGGAGCGACGTCGCCACCCGGAGTGACGGAGCGACGTCGTCTAAAATAAATTCTACCACATCTCTGATATAATATTATCCTAGATTCCATAGACTACAATAATTTCTCCCCCAGCTCTGATAGCATCCGTGCTTCCGTAGTCTAAAATAAATTCTACCACATCTCTGATATAATATTATCCTAGATTCCATAGACTACAATAATTTCTCTCTCATCTCTAGCATGCCTGGTTACGTAGACTAAATTAATTTCTCTCTCATCTCCGATAGTATCCCTGCTTTCGTAGACTAAATTAATTTCTCTTTCATCGCCGATAGTATCCTTACTTCCATAGACTACAATAAGTTCTCCCTCATCTCTGATAGCATCCGTGCTTCCATAGACTAAAATCATTTCTCCCTCATCTCTGATAGCATCCCTGATTCCATCCACTACCCGGTACAATGATTTGATCTCACCTCTGATAGCATCCCTACATTCACAGACTACAATAATATCTCCAATCTCTGATAGCATTCCTGCCTTTTTAGACTACAATAATATCTCTCTCATCTCTGATAGCATCCCTGTTTCGATAGACTACAATAACTTCTCCCTCATCTCTGATAGCATCTCCGTCATTTTGATAGCATCCCTGCTTCCACAGGCTACAATAATTTACCCCTTCTTTCTGACAGCATCGCTGCTTCGATAGACCACAATAATATTTCCTTCATCTCTAATAGCATCCATAATTCCATAGACTACAATAATTTCTCCCTCATCTCTAAAAACATTCCTACTTCCACGTCGCTACCGGGAATAGCGGGGCGAGGTCGCCACTGCGAGTGACGAAGCGACGTCGCCACCGGGAGTGACGGAGCGACGTCGACACCGGGAGTGACGTACCACCGAGAGTGACGGAGCGACGTCGCCACCGGGAGTGACGGAGCGACGTCGCTACCGGGAGTGACGGATCGACGTGGCCACCGGGAGTGACGGAGCCACGTCGCCACCGGGAGTGACGGAGCCACGTCGCCACCGGGAGTGACGGAGCCACGTCGCCACCGAAAGTGACGGAGCGACGTCGCCACCCGGAGTGACGGAGCGACGTCGCCACCCGGAGTGACGGAGCGACGTCGTCTAAAATAAATTCTACCACATCTCTGATATAATATTATCCTAGATTCCATAGACTACAATAATTTCTCCCCCAGCTCTGATAGCATCCGTGCTTCCGTAGTCTAAAATAAATTCTACCACATCTCTGATATAATATTATCCTAGATTCCATAGACTACAATAATTTCTCTCTCATCTCTAGCATGCCTGGTTACGTAGACTAAATTAATTTCTCTCTCATCTCCGATAGTATCCCTGCTTTCGTAGACTAAATTAATTTCTCTTTCATCGCCGATAGTATCCTTACTTCCATAGACTACAATAAGTTCTCCCTCATCTCTGATAGCATCCGTGCTTCCATAGACTAAAATCATTTCTCCCTCATCTCTGATAGCATCCCTGATTCCATCCACTACCCGGTACAATGATTTGATCTCACCTCTGATAGCATCCCTACATTCACAGACTACAATAATATCTCCAATCTCTGATAGCATTCCTGCCTTTTTAGACTACAATAATATCTCTCTCATCTCTGATAGCATCCCTGTTTCGATAGACTACAATAACTTCTCCCTCATCTCTGATAGCATCTCCGTCATTTTGATAGCATCCCTGCTTCCACAGGCTACAATAATTTACCCCTTCTTTCTGACAGCATCGCTGCTTCGATAGACCACAATAATATTTCCTTCATCTCTAATAGCATCCATAATTCCATAGACTACAATAATTTCTCCCTCATCTCTAAAAACATTCCTACTTCCACGTCGCTACCGGGAATAGCGGGGCGAGGTCGCCACCGCGAGTGACGAAGCGACGTCGCCACCGGGAGTGACGGAGCGACGTCGACACCGGGAGTGACGTACCACCGAGAGTGACGGAGCGACGTCGCCACCGGGAGTGACGGAGCGACGTCGCTACCGGGAGTGACGGATCGACGTGGCCACCGGGAGTGACGGAGCCACGTCGCCACCGGGAGTGACGGAGCCACGTCGCCACCGGGAGTGACGGAGCCACGTCGCCACCGAAAGTGACGGAGCGACGTCGCCACCCGGAGTGACGGAGCGACGTCGCCACCCGGAGTGACGGAGCGACGTCGTCACCCGAAGCGACGGAGCGACGGAGCCACCCGAAGTGATGGAGCGACTTCGCCACCCGAAGTAACCATTACTACTATTTAGGAAACAAAATAATGCACTTTAATAGCATTTCAGGATAAAAGTAAATTTCACCATTTGATTACTATTGTGCCCCGGCAAAAATGTCCCAGTCTGCCCAGGTGCAAGATATATTCCGTTTTATGAAAAAAAAACTAATTATACATCTAAGATAATAAATCGAGATGATCAACTTGTAACTTTGTCCATCCTCTCTCAGTAGTAAACAAAACAGCAATGAAGTACTGCTGAAAACTTAGTATAACAAAATATCATCCTTAGTCCTAAAAATTTACTTGGGCTGTACTCAAAAACAATTTTTGTGCTCCTAATTTTTTACCGATGATAGTTTTCACTTGTAATCAATTAAGAAGTTGTATGTGGGTGGTGGCTTTCTGGTGATACTAACATAATGTGCTTCCTGTCCTTGACATATGAGCTAGACGGCTTGTCCCACTGTGCCCCATGTCCCACTGTACCACAATCTCTCCTACTTATAACATTGCGCTTGGACCTCGAAGTCATCTTCCTTCAGGTATTTGTGTATTTCTATGCATGGACTACAACTATAGCTATAACTATACTAGCGACGTTGCAACCCGAAGTGACGGAGCGAAGTCGCCACCCGAAGTGACGGAGCGACGTTGCCACCCGAAGCTACGGATAGACGACGCCACCGGAAATGACGGAGCGACGTCGCCACCCGAAGCGATGTAGCGACGTCGCCACCCGAAGTGACATAGCGACGTCGCCACCCGAAGTGACGGAGCAACGTCGCCACCCGAAGTGTCGGAGCGACGTCGCCACCCGAAGTGACGAATTGACGTCGTGGCGTCGCCAACGGGAGTGATGTCACCTGGCGTCACCGGGAGTGACAAAGTGACGGAGTAACGTCGTTACCGGGAGTGACAGAGTGACGTCGTCACCGGGAGTGACGAAGGCTACAATAATTTCTCCCACATCTCTGATAGCATCCGTACTTCTCTCATAGCATCGGTACTTCCATATGCTACAATTTTTCCCTCATCTCTGATGCCATCGATCCCTACTTCTATAAACTACAATAAACTTCGAGTGTCGAAGTGACGTCGTCACTGGGAGTGATGGAGTGACGTCGTCACCGGGAGTGAGGAAGTGACGTCGTCACCGGGAGTGACCGGTGTCGTCACCACCGGAAGAGACTTCTCTACCCGAAGTGACGAGGTGACGTCACCACCGGAAGTGACGAAGTGACGTCACCACCTTCCGGAGTGACGTTACCACCCGAAGTGACGAAGTGGCGTCATGACCCGAAGTGACGAATTGGATATTGATCCATTTCGACCGAAAAACATCCATTCAAATGCCCCTTTTCCACAGTTCCCTGTCTGTGCATGCGCAGAATGATGAAAACGGACTACACACTGTCCAGTCGGACGCTCCCCCACGAATGCTTCACTATGACCCCTCATACGACCCAACCGGAACAATAATGGTCCACCTAGACCCCAAAACGTCCATTCAAATACCCTTTTTCTACTGCGCATGCGCGGATATACTGTAACAAAAGTCAACTTAAGCAAGATTCATTTTAAATCAAGTATATACTTTATGTTTCACAGGAGTTTAGAACTGCAATGGTTAAGTTGGCTGCAATTTTAGAGCCCAGCTTAACATAAAATATATCCCAGAGGTCAAATTTGAGGAAATAAATATTTTATGTGATTCTCATGCCAGTGAAAGCATTTGCCTTTGAAAGTTTTAGTAAAACTCATCATATCCGATAGGATTAGCAATTACTACTATCTAGGAAACAAAATAATGCACTTTAATAGCATTTTAGGATGAAAGTAAATTTCACCATTTGATTACTATTGTGCCCCGGCAAAAGTGTCCCAGTCTGCCCCGGGTGCAAGATATATTCCGTTTTATGAAAAAAACCCCTAATACATACATCTGAGATAATAAATCGATATGATTAAATTGTACCTTTGTCCATTCTCTCTTAGTAGTAACAAAAATACAATGAAGTAAAACTTGGTATACTTAGTCCTAAAAATTTACTTGGACTGCTCAAAAACAATTTTTGTGCTCCTAATTTTTTACCAATGATAGTTTTCACTTGTAATCAATATAGAAGTTGCGTGTTGTTGGTGGCTTTCTGGTGATACTAATTTAATGTGCTTTCTGAGCTGAACGGCTTGTCCTACTGTGCCCCATGCCACACTGTACCCCAATCTTATAACATTGCGCTTGGACCCCGAAGTCATCTTCCTTCAGGTTTCCATGTATTTCTATGCATGGGCTACAACTATAGCTATAACCTGATCCTCATTTCATCCTCCCTATACCTATAACATTATCCCTCAGTATGCCTTTCCCGCCGCCATTTTCTCCTCTACTTACAACATTGCTACTGATTCCCGCAGCCACATTTTACGCCATTTTCCCTCCCCACTTTCCCTCCCCCGCAAACAATACTAATAAATCGGTCCTTTCTATACTACTAAGGCCACAGGACACTCTCCTCAGATAGCATACATATAATAATTTACATACCGATAAAAACGCAATAAATTGTCGAAAAAAAATGAAAAAAGACAATAAAAAAGTAACACACAGTATACTGATTTATATACACAGAAAAAAAAACAATAAATTGTTAAATGACAAAATATATTTTAAGAGGCTGATGGATGGTGGGATTTTATATATTATAGATAATATACTTATGTAAAAGCGGGTATTTCGTTACTCATATGATTCTAGCTTTTTACAATGGATCGAATAAATTTTATTTACGCAGCTGGTACTGGTAGGCCTACCGTAAAGTACTGATCTGATCACCTTCAATCGTCACCGGTGGAGAAGGGACGGGTGGCTTCTTTCACTCATATGGTGCCAGTCACCCGGAGAGAACCACCGTCCGTCGGCAAGTAACTGACAAACTTCCACACAAGGACCAGCTGGGCTCGAACCCGTGCCGGTTCAGCGGTGTGAAGCTACAGGTCACCAGCTAAGCGCCTTATATCACTCGGCCACCGAGGGCCCCGTCACGGTAGAAAATGTTCATGAGCATGAAACCGAAACAATTAAATAAATGAACTGACAATATTGAATTAGAAGGGGATAATTTTATAATAAATGAATATGTGCTTGTGTTACAAATGAGATAAATGTAAATTGATTAATTACAAGAACTGATAACTGGTTCAGGAGTGTTGGGGGGCGGTGATTATAGTCCTGAAATACTGACATAATAATTGACCGCGATGTATCAATGAGTTAAATATTTATGGATTATAGTTCCTTCTTAATGCACATTAAATATAATGCTTTATTGGGAATGTGGGGGAGGGGTAATTCAAACCTGGAATTGGAAAAAAAAAGTGTGTGTTAACAATTAATTAAACCATTAAGGCTATTATTATACAAGTGCGATTCACATGCCTGGAAGGGTGCTTTGATGTTGTGATAAAGTGATTCTAATCTTCCCATGTCGATCTCTTAGCCAGAGCAGGGGAGACTACTTTGGAAATGGGACGATTGAGGAAAATTGCCATAGAGAGTTTCAAGTCTCTAAATAATCTTTCTCCGCCATATGTGGGCGAGTTATTAACCAGACGCACCAATTCCTACAATCTAAGGAATAGTAATACCCTCAACATTCCCAGAGTTAATAAAACTAACCATGGCCTGAAAAGCTTGACGTACCTGATTCCGAAATATGGAATTCATTGCCCAGTGATGCCAGACAGTCAAATGACTTAAGAACATTCAGAAAACTTATCAAGCAATGGAAAGGTTTTGACACATGTAAATGTGCCGTGTGTAAACACTTTTAAGTTACATCTTATAAAAAAATAGATATATTTATATATATTCCCAGATCTGGTAGCAAATAAACATTTTTTACTATCTGTGATAATTCATTAGAAATTTTTATAAATATCGAGTGCTATGAAATTCTTAGTATTGTATATAATACCATTTCATGTGATATGTATGTTTTAATTCAATATGTATATTTTTATTATTTGTTTTAATTGTTACATGTCGGTGAAAAGTAGCTATTGTAGCTCATGTTCACTGTATTATACAAAACCGACAATCAATAAATTTTGATTGATTTTGATTGATTGATTGACATTCAAAATGGCAGTAAAACTAATATTGTCATTGTGGTAAGGGAAAACACATCCAGGTTCTGTTTTACTAAATAAAACCTCCCACTGCTAGGAAAGAAATTTGGGCTTCCAAAGCTTGATATTCAGTTTCTTCCAGCACACAAATTGAGTATAAT
This sequence comes from Hanleya hanleyi, assembly GCA_036873755.1. Classification (NCBI taxonomy): domain Eukaryota; kingdom Metazoa; phylum Mollusca; class Polyplacophora; order Lepidopleurida; family Hanleyidae; genus Hanleya; species Hanleya hanleyi. Next base: position 39,114 of record JAVTVY010008102.1, on the reverse strand, counting down.
TATCTCAGTGAAGAAAATAGATTTTTCACTCTAACAAATTGAGTTTTAAACTGGAAAATTGAGTTTCTACTCAATCTACGAACCTAAATTTGGCACGTAAAAGTGACGTGTATGAATCCCTGATAACTACTTTTTCAAAGGGGGCATATAAAAATGCAAATCGATGTCCATGTACATGTACTTACCAAAAACTTTTGGCAGAAAATTTAAAGAAGAAAAGAAAGTTGCCTCTCTCCGCCTGATAGATCTTCTCTCACTTAGCTACCTCTCTCGCAGTTATAATGCCCCCCTTATATTCAAGGAGGAAGTCTCCTTTCTCAAACTGTCTTGTGGTAAATATTCCACGGCCTTAAAGTAGAGAACATGAGATAATGTACACATGCAACCAAGTGCAGACATACTGCAACATAAAACTAGCAATTCTTTTGGATGATAAAGATCAAACTGGGCAACGGTAATATCCTGGACAAAAGACTGACAATACAACTTGCAGCAGATCCTTTGTCAATTATATTTCGTGAGTCTTACACCAAATCATTGCCTCAAACTGAGTTTGATGAAAGAATGGTGATGTTTATTATCGCACGGTCAGTGATGGTATGTGATTCTCCTGACCTAATACATGTTTATAGATGTGAATCAGTGCAGTATCTTGTTGCCTACCAATGAAATCATTGATAAATCTGACTTCAATCCATCTCGATCTACACTTGATGCCAGTGCATCTTCGAGATGCGGGTCTCTCTTCCTCGGTTCTGTGCCCTTCGTTCTCCTTGACCGTCTGAAACATGCCATATTTGCTCTCAGCTGGGGCTTCTTATCTGGTCAACGAAAGGAAACTCAAATTCAACATAGATGGACAAAATGAGACAGTTGAACAAGAGCTAACTAAAGGTACCTAGACGCCCACCATGAATCAGTTTCAAACAAACTGACTGCTAGTGTTCCTTTATCAATACCTTTAGCAGCGACTAGCTATTCTCCGAAAGTTTTCAGGGAGCATAAATATGTACAAGAGATCAGATTGAACTCAAATACGCCCGCATTGACACATTAGTCTGAACATGTGGAATAGTGAATTGGAAACTTTCTGCACTGTATGTATTCAATTGTTACATGTGATAGTTAGTGATGTGCAAGAAAAGAAGGACTGTACTGTAGCATTGAAAACAGCTCTATTTGGGAATTAAACTACGATGGCCCAGATAAAGAGTGCGATATACAGTCCGGACAAGACATAAACTACCTTTACAAAGGCAGAGATATTAAGGAGGACGTGTCTGGTTGCCGTGGATTGATTGATTGAATAGGGCTTAACGTCGCACTCAGCAATATTTCAGCTATATGACGACGGAAGTCCCATGCCACCGAGGCAGGGCATGAAACCCCATTGAACCAAACAATACCTACAACTAACATAAATCTAGTCCAACCTAACATCTAAATTTGAACTTTTGAAAATTATATAGACTTGACACACACGTGATCACAATGGATCGTCAGGAAGCCTAATTTGTTTGGCACTTTTAATATTCCTCCCGTGCTGGCAGACAAACATGGACGTTAGAAACCATGCTGCCCCAAGCTGGAGGGCTGGCTGCCATGGAAACAAGTTCAAACAACCGACATGAACGAACGTAAAGCGTGACACATCGTCTCCCCTAATGCATCTACCCACCAAACGTTGGATCCGTAGTTCGTAAAGTGTGTGATATATACAGCCCGGACACAATTATACTACCTTTACAATGGTTGAAATAAAGAGGGCATGTGTGGTTGCCATGGAAACAACCCACTTGAGTAGAAGTAACGCGCGACACATCGTCTCCCCCTACGGCACCTACCCACCAAAGGTTGGATCCATAGTTCGTAAAGTGTGCGAAATACAGTCCGGACACGAAACAGACAGACGGACGGACAGCGCCATCACATAATACGACCGCCTTTTTAGCGGGCGTATAAAAATGTACAGGTACACAACTAGACCTCAAGTCAAAGCCCCATGCAAACCTAGACACCGGTCCTTAGTTTTTTCAGATTTAGTGATAACAAGCCATGATCAGCATTTTCAAGATGGCAGCCATTTAGAATTAGCAAAACGACAAAATATTTTCAGGTGCATAACTAGACCTTAAGGGGATACCATGTGTGAAGTTACAGCCTGATCGGATGAGTAGATTCTGAGAAAAGGCGATCACAAAATGTTTAAACATGGCGGCTTGGCAACCATTTTGGATTTTCGAATTTGAAAAAATTGTACAGGTGATTTAGACCTCAAGCCAAAGCTCCATGCAAAGCTAGACACAGGTCCTTGTAGTAGTTTATCATATTTCATGATAACACACCATGATCAGCATTTTCAAGATGGCGGCCTGGCAGCCATTTTAAATTGACAAACTGACAAAATATTCTCAGGTGCACAACTAGACAATAAGGGGATACTATGTGTGAAGTTACAACCTGATCAGATAAGTAGATTGTGAGAAAAAGCGATAACAAGCAATTGTTTACGGACAGAGTGACGGACGACGGACCACGGAGACCAAAGTGATCTGAAAAGCCCACCATCAGCAGATGGTGGGCTAAAAAAGTATTACTTCCAGAAATTACATAAATACATGTATAAGACTCACAAAAGTAGTTCTGTAATCAAGCTAGCTAGTCTTCTTTTTGATATTAGGATATATGAAATTTGTCACCATACATGCAAATATAATGCTCTCCTGACTTCTCCTTATTCAGTTAACTGCAACTTAATGCATTACATGCAGAAATGCTTCCAAACTTAGTTTCAATTAATAAATTTTAATGTCCTGGTAACAGTAATTTCATGATATGGTCTGTACGATTTTTCCAGGTTGGGTTACATTCAGCCTAATACACAAAATGTAGAATACTTTGCTGATCAAATAGCAAACATTTCAGGCAACTTTATCAAATCAACCTTCTATTGATCAGTGACTCATTAATAATACTCACATGTGGATGGATTCACTCATGTGAGACTTGACGGCTGACCATTCACCTAGTTAAACTCTTAAAGATGCATGCATCTTCAAAATGATGTCAATATCGAATGTCATGGATTTCCAAAACGACTGGATGTTCTCTCAGAGAGCATGAGAAAGGAGCTGTCTGTGAATATCAGCTACTTCTTCCTACGCTAAGTATTTTTAATTTAATTTCAAAGATTGCAAAATTTATAATTCGGGCCGAATTATAGAATTTCTACTCTTTGGAATTAAATTAAAATACATAAAAGAATAGTCGGGCGAATTTTGAACTATATATCAACTGAAAGTTCTTCTCTTGCTGTTACTGAATATCGACATCAAAGGTGTTGTTGATCTATCCGTAAACAATGAAATGCCAATAAACACATCAGGTCAAGGCCCATGGTGTCAGACATGATGACATCATGTAGATGCTCTCGTCAATGTTTTTGCTACCTTAGTTGTCTACAGCCCAAGCAGTCGGCATTGTTACGACCTCTCTCATTACATGTATATAAACGGCACCTAATAAATAACCACCAAATTGAAACTTTGTGAAAAAACATTTGAACGGTATACTCAGCTATAACCATCTTATGTTTCCATCTTCTGTATTGTGGTATGAACTCAAGCCGAGGTTGCATTTTAGCTACGTCATCAGGGACCATGATTTATCTCCCTTTAGTATCTCCTCTCCTCACTTTATTTTACAAAGCGACAGTTTCTCGCTTAAGGTGGCTCCCTGGTTTTGGCTCAAATTCATGTCATTTTTCTCATATTTTTTTTTATAGCTCGGGAATTTCATCATATATCAGAAAATGATAAAAAAAATTGGGGCATAGCGTATTACTTTTTTCTAATTTTCAACTTGTATAACGTCTACCTGATGCGGCAAATTCGTACAATGTGAATACTATGTAAAACACCCAATACTTGAGACATAATTGTTTTCAGAATATTTAAAAGTCATGTCAATTTTCTCATTTTTTAAATATGTATTCCTTGAAACATATAGTTTTTGAATAACTCAAATTTAACGTAGGTCACCATCCAAAAAAGGGCGTAAATGGGGCTCTGAATCTACCTACTCCCACACTTTTCCCGCCACTTTGCATGAAGTCCTAACAATGCAACGTCATGACGTCGACAAATGCCACGCCAACGAAGATTTTGCCATTCGACGTCGTGACGTCACAAGGAATAATGTATTGATTGCTCACGAAACAAGCAGCTGGAACATAAACGCTGCATGCATATCAAAGTATCTCATTCTTTCTATTCGCTCACAAGAGTACGATAACAAGGGAGGTAATTGCTATGCGCAAGAGGCTGCGCAGAACAGTCATTTGTGTAACCAGGGAGCCACCTTAATGAAACGTCAGAAACAGTTAATGTTACCATATTCAATACCTGTAGGAGAGCTTTAATTTGATATACATGTATAGTTTAGAATTTGACAGAGTTTTCTTCTAACGTACAAATTAATGGTCATGACAGCTAGCTTTTTCATGCTCTTCTGTGAGAACCTCCAGTCGTTTTGGAAATCTATGAGATCATTTTGAAGATGCGTGTCTCTATAACTTTAGTACTGTAGGTCTCATTACAAACCATTCGCAAACATATGCTTAGTGTTATATGATTTTCATGATCGTGGAAGATTTAGTTATAGCCCAAAACATGTTTTTCCGCATTCACTTCCATATTAAAAATCAAGAAATAGCTGGTGGTACAAAAGGAACATATATTGCCCCGCGTTTTCCAAGGGCACGTGCCGTCCGCTCCCACAGGCTAGTACACAGTATATTATAATTTCTGTTAAATTTAGTAAAGCATGGTAAGCACTAGAAAGAATGACTTAGCAATTCATTTTAACTCAATATTTCGGTTTATTAACAAATCAGCAATTCATTTTGACTCAATATATTGATGGTTCGTTAATAAACTGATTACTTGATTGATTGATTAAATATGGCTTAACGTCACACTCACCAATATTTCAGATATGGCCACCTAGGTTGCATGCCACCGAGGCAGAGCATAGACCACCTGACCGAAACAAATTTCAACAAAACCTATCCCTAACATGAGCCTAATCTAACCTAGCATATCAAATCTGAAAATTAAACTCCACAGACATGTGTGATCACAATGGATCGTCAGGAAGCCTAATTTGTTTGGCACTTTAATATTTCTCCTTTGCCCAACAAACATGTTATGTTAGAAACCATGCTGCCCCAAGCTGGAGGGTGTTATAATAAACCGAAATACTGAGTCAAAATGAAATTCTTCGGAGTGCTTACCATGCTTTATTTACTATTTACCCTAGGTGTTTACAATGCCTCGTTCTTTCCATTCTAACATGTGCCTTGTCGTCGTTGTACAAAATCAAAATCCTATAAATATGGGCCAAAATTCAGGAGATCATTTAGTGTACGGTATCAATGAATTTTCAAATTTTCGAAATACTCATTCACAATATAAACTATCTCGAGCTTATTTTAAGAACAACAAAGCATTGTCTAAACATCATGTACCGGTACTTATTACTGCGTTAACTGCCACCATCAGCAGAAAAAAAAGTGTCGGTCATGCCTACGTCCAAGATGACATTTCTCGAAAACTGGACCCAACATGATGACATTTCTCGAATCTGACGATTAGCCGCATTCCATGCTTGTTGAACACGGAAATCAAGGGGTATTTTATAGAAGTCACGGATGTGCCTACTCACTTGCGATTGGGCTTATAATTCAAGAATACGCCCAAATACCTCCAAAAGGATTGTCTTACTTGCCATGATCTTCCGTCATCAGCAGTGAGATGCACCCCTTTCCTATGACCACTGTTGATTGGTCGATGCGATGAAGTGTGTGTTGTGCTCAGCGGCGACGGCAGCGGGAACATTATTTCTAAAAAAAAAGAGATCCACCCATAATTTAGTGCATAAAGGGTTGAAATAAGCTGGATTACCCAAGGAATCGCGAATTTCGATCCGAGATCCGGGGTTTGGATCTCGGACTGACATTGGACCTCGGTTTGTTGGTGTGCAAACAAATGGTGGATCTCGGTTTACTGCAGAAGCGAGTGCACACACATACACACACACACACACACACTTCTCCATCAAAAACAGACTATTCGAACCAGAATAGTAAAGTGATTGACAATATTTATTAATCCGTTGAGGAAACTGTTTGTGCTGTAGAATGAAATAAACAAGGGAACCAAGGATATTTTCTGACTAATTAGTATACTCAATCACGCTTGTTGTCCTTCCCAGCAACTGAAGACGAATTTCCTTTACCAAACCGGATATTCTTACTTCTTCGCCGAAAAGGTGAAAAGGAATCAATGCTGTTCAAATCTGGATATGACGGACATTTAATGTCAGTATTGTACATGCTGTTTCATGTTGATTGTCGAATATTGTCTTTGTTATAACCAACAAGAATATTGTCTTTGTTATAACCAACAAGAATACTGTCTTTGTTATAACCAACAAGAATATTGTCTTTGTTATAACCAACAAGAATATTGTCTTTGTTATAACCAACAAGAAAACGAGCTCTTCAATGTGATATATTCGAATACAGCCTGTAGGCCCTCATATCCACAAGGAAACCCCAAAACTTGATCTAATTCATTCTATATGCAGTTGTTTGACTTTTAAAATACATATTTACCTCGTCCTCAAACTCGATCTTGCGCCAGTGTTTGACTGTTCTGATGAGGCCCTGCAATTGTTGTTGTCCACTACTAACAGCGTCTTTGACGAACTCGGTTTGCAATGGTGTAAGTGCGGGAGAGAAGTATTGTCTTTCCGCTCTTGTCTTGCGTCGCATTTCTCTGTAAACCTTGTTCGGGTCACCTGTGAATTCAGTCATAAACAAATCATGATATAATGAACTCCTGTTGTTGACTTTCGATGAGCTGTAGTTCTCAATATCACATCTATGTCATCACATTATTTGACCTAGTGACTCTTAAATACCAGTCTATTCCCATTGGAAAACAAACTATTAGATTTAACAACCCAGTTTAATGGGATCTGTTATATTGATATTTCAGTATACATTAGATTCATTCTCTTCCTCTCCACTCTAATAGATTGAAAATTCAATCCAATCGAAAGATTGACATTTTAATCTGTAAAGATTAGATATTGTCCCTAATTTATATATTCTCAGATTAAAATGTCAATCTCTCGGTGCGATTGAAATTATTCTAATGTAGACTGAAAATTCAATAACAAGATCCCAATAAACAGATGGATTTTCAATTGGATTTGATTGGTCACTAAATTCAATCTAATTATTTAGAGACTGTCCTGAACAAATTATGGATATCCATCCTTGATCTACAGTTTTTTTCTGTATTTACTTTCTATATATATATATAGAGCCGTGTGATTCTTGACAGTTTTTAACTTTTCAAAATTCTTTTTTCTCTTCATTTCAATTAATATGCCTACACACACACCCTCCCGCCCTCGTCATCCCAATATTTAGACAGTCAACATCGAAGATAGGGTTTGGGGCATATACGTTATACCCATTTCGTTTCACTAGTTGTGTTTTGGGAAATGTTTTTAGTTCCTAATCGATGGATAAACTGGGAGTGATCCTCAGTGAAGATGGTGAAAACAATTCTCCGCTTTAGAACGTCATGCGCGTGTACTTGTGTGGAATCTTATTTCACTCACCGGCTTTTTTCAAAACGTCGAAAGCAGGAAGCAAGTCAACTTTGTGGAATTCGCCAGTAGGTCCTTTTGACTTCACTTCGATCGAATGTTGCGTTTCACCGTGGAATGTGGCTAAATGGGGGTTGTTGCGGAAGAATATCTTGAGTTTCTTCCGTAAACTTGGCATATCCTTGATAAAGCCGTCGTACGAGCTGTACCCATTGAAGAACAAGGTTAGGTCTATGTCCGAATTCCCTTTCAGAGCTGTACCCTTGGCGAGAGAGCCTCCCTAAAATGAGACAGGGTTGCCAAAAACAGGATTTGTCAAACGTATGGTTTGATGGGTATGAGCAATTTTACATTGATCACTTGTACAATTTATACAACATAAGCTCTGTAAAGTAATTGAATGAATGCTTCGACATTATTCAGTCAATAGGACTGTCCCGATATAAAACTTCGTCATTGTTTATGTGACATTACACTGATGTTTTAGGCAATTGGCAATGCTGTATTAATTTATTCGCATATTTGATCAGGCAAGTACGTTTGTTTACAAATGCCTATATAAATTCAGGAGAATAACATCTTCAAAGTTATTAGCCACTTTAGTATCTTGGAAGCCACCATGATACAATTTTTCTATCTTTGTGATATAGCCGAGTACATTTTAATTTTAATTAAATCCTATCTACTCCCCCATTTGGTTATGTCGCTTGTATGTCCTAACCGGCTTGCAGTGAAGCGAGTGTCGACCAATCTCGAGAACACTTCATCGTATGAACGAGAACTCTTCAGAACATAATGGTAGGAGCTTTTTGGTTGGCTCAGCCGAACCAGACGCCACGCCTGTGGAATATATTCTGATGTTTCCGCGCTCCTGCCAGTTTGACCATCATGCGGGGTAGAAGTGGATTGGTCCTTCGCATAAACCTTGGGTTACGATGCGAAGATGATGACCCTATCCTCCCTCCCCGACCGCAAGTAAAGTAGTTAAAATGCGGCCATGATGTCATAAGACTAGTAAATATTCATCAGTCATTCATTGAAACCAGTAAGATCCTACATAGCGACATATACGATTGGGGAGCTTTGATAGGATATTGATTTATTGAGACTGAGCCGGATATTACCAAGTATTATTATTATTACACGTGGGCTTTGACGTCGTTTCGCGTTCCATCTTTGGACGTCTATATTCGGATTTATTCCGCATATCCGCCCTAGCCTGCCATACTCTTCACGATCTGCGATCATTTGACTTGATTTGTCTACATGATTTTCTTTGTGACATTGTTATTGTGGGTGTTCAAATAGCCATAGCAAAACAGTCTCAGTTTAGCATGCGTCCCCCAAGATGCTTCTTTCTTGACCTTAACGCAGTTAGCTATAAAACTCATTCATACTGATTTTCAGTCACCATCAAAATATATTTTAAATACCTACTTACTAATTTTATAAGTACCGCTATGACCTTCTGTTCTTGGGAAAACGAGGGGGGTGTTACCCACGCATGCGATAATAGAACAATCGAGTTACCAGTGGTAATTCCTGATTTAAGTCACATATGAGCAGGAGTGCAAAGTGCTCCATGGAATCTTTCTGTTAGCACATTTTGTTGAATCTCTCCGGTTATAAATAAATCTATAACCATGCGAGTGATTTATACCCAATTACACAATTAGACGAAGAAATTCCACTGTTCAATTCACCTTTACGACTTTACTGATCGTGGTGCCGAATACGGTCTCACTTTGTCCCCTGAGAGCTGTGGACAGCCTGTCCACAACTGAGGCGGTACTGGATAGGAATGCCTTGTCAGGAAGAAGCGAGTCATTAACAAAATTTGTTAATTCACTTGCAGCCAATGGGAGTGAAGATCTCTCAGGGTGTTTGGCGGCGGTGTGCTGCCACATTCCAAAACATACTACCCTCTTCGGGCATACAATACATTGCTCGAGGTGGTTACTTCTGTTGTGCTTCCTCTGAAGTCCCGCTTCCACATATTCATGGCAAACGTCGCAGCTACCTGCAGGACTTTGCTGTTTTGGTCGTCCCTTTCTGGTACGTCGTGGCATGCTGTCAACAGGTGAAATAAACATGGTTTCGAGAGATAAGAAAGTGTTTCAATAATATAACTCAAATATGAAGAAAGACTGAAAACAATCCGCCCATTCCACATTAATCCTTGAACAATGCTGACTTATCCCAGTCACGGTGACAGGTGCACAGCACGTGGGTCACCGCGCGAGCTTCGGTTCGTTCTTATGATCTCTTCCCTATGTTTATAACATGGAGCGGCTTTTCCACTACTAATAACTGGTGTAAATATGATATACGAATCAAATAACCCTATATAGTATTCCACGAAAGGACAAATAAGTTTACATTTTAAAAATTTTGTCAACTTCAGGTCGAAAATATGCCAGTTATCATCGATTACAAATATATTCTGTGCTAAAGAGATAGCGAAGCGCCCCGATTGACTAACCAGAGCCCATACGGCCGGCCACGTGTCGGTGCACCGCCAGCCGCCATTGAGGCCAGACATAAATGCCCAGGGATTAATAAGAATTAAAGTGCAATGCCTCATTATAACAATATGTGAAACTGATTATCCGTTTGCGCCTTCGTATTTCCCCAGTGAGCATGGTCAGGTTGCAAATGTCAAACATCAGTTTTGTCTATATAGTTACGAGTACATGTAACACATTGTTATTAAAAATGAGTATGCGTGTAAACACATTTCCATTTTTTCTATCAAATCATATCTATGTCTGTTAAAGTGTATATGTATCGGTGTATATTTCGTATCTAATGTCATATAACAACAGTATAACTCGTGGGACGGAATCACGGTTGCCGGGCTTCTAGGATATTTGATGGTAGATGCCTACGTGTATTTTCAAAAAATTATAGAAATTAATAAATACAGTTTAATTTCAATTTGTCAAATCTATTTGTTTTCCTACATTTCTCTGTTTTCTCTCAACATTGACTCAAATAATCTTTTCCATTGATGACCAGCTGAACAAAACCCGAGTTACCACTTTTTAATTTCTCTTAAATCCCGAATTAAACGCAACATTAAAAGGGTGGTAGAAAACGACGGGTACTTACAATAAGTCATATGACCCGACAGGAAATTAAACTGTCTGCATATTTCTAAAACATCACAAGAACCAAAAGTGATCCCTGCGATGATTTGTATCTCAGCCACGCTTTTATTGTAGCTGTTCATATGGACATACTGAATGCCATGACCACACGGCTCCTAGTCATCTGTTGAACAATGATGAACTATGTGACTGCCAGATAGTCAAAAACGGCTAAAACGATCGAATATTTATTGAATACAAGTTGGTATTCAAAACAAATTCCTGTGAGATCCGACGCCGACCAAGCGCTTCACTCGCTACCATGTTTACAAGTCACAAAACCTCAGTCACAATGGTTTGAACAGAGGGCAAGCCTCGGGGACGAAGATTCTTTTATGTCGTAGAGATTATGGTATGGTAGACGGTGTTGGTATATTGACCAGTAATAGAGGATATCGATATGAATGAATGAATGAATCTTTATTTAAACTCGATAATTCCATAAGCCATGGCTTGTTTACATGAAAGTCGAGTATTATAACAATAAACAAAGATAATTAAAACAACAATACATATTAAGAGAAGAATAACACTGCAAATAGAGTTTAAACTAAGCGGATACCTGTACTAAAACAATTCAACATAAGAACTGCTAAAAAGAAACTGTACGGTCGAACATAATGACTTTAGTAGGTTTGTTAAGAATTTTCAGTTTGAATTAAAATAATCCAGTATGTTAAAAACTAAACAAAATAATAATAATAATACTAACAATAATAATAATAATGCAAATAGAGATCAAATGAAGTGGATACTAAAATAATTCAGTATAAGAATTACTAAAAACTGACAGGTCAAACTAAAAAATTAAGTAGATTTGTTAAACTTTTAAGATAGACTAAAATATTTCAGTATAACAATTTCCAAACAAAATGTCAGGTTGAACATAAAAAGTTAAGTAGATTTGTTAAAACTTTCAATGAAGAACTTAAAACAGGCTTTCTTAAAACTATTGAGACTGGGTGACTGTCTGATGGTGTCCGGAAGTGAGTTAAAAGTAGTGGCACTGTGAACACTAAATGAATGCTTGAAAAGCTCTGTTCTTGCAAAGGGAACACGGAGTACACCGGACGAGCCCGCTCTAGTACGAGAGGTGACAGGGGTAAAAACATTCTGGAGATATTCGGGACACAAGTTATTAAGACATTTATACATTAAAATTGCAGTGTTATACTTGCACCTAACATCAACAGAAAACCAGTTCAGTTTTTTATATAAAACTTTGGAAGGAGTGTTAAAATCAGCACCGAGAATAAGTCTCATGGCACGTTTTTGTAGCTTATTTAAAAGATCCATGTCTTGCTTATTGCATTCATAGCCAGAGAAATGGTCCTACATAAAAAAAATAGAATGCTCTTATCCCTGTGTCACATATGTAGAAAACTCCAACAAACCCTCGATCTGTATGAAGCCTCAGCTTTTCATTTAAGAATTCGAATAATGTTTTTACAGTAAATGAAAACATGCGCTGTAATTTCAGACGTTATATATGTTATTAAATGTGGTGGGTGCGATATATATACAAAGCCCGTTCCTTCTCATTCACCGAACGCTATATAGACGATGTTCTCGCTATATATATGAGGCAGTGAAGCATACACTGGATTTGAAGGACAATGCAGATAGCTCTACCGGCACATCATATTTACACCTATATCTCGCAAGCCTTTAAGTTCTCATTTGTACTTCTTACGGAAGAATTACTCTTTCTATGCCTTGAAATTTTTTCTCAGATTTCAGAACTTTACAAAACAAAAAATGATATAATTCCAGCAGCCACATTAATCTGTGTTTACTTACTCGAATTTTCCCTGTCCCTGGAACTCCAATCTGATGTTTGTGTACGATTACTGTGTTACGTCAAATCCCCAGTTTGACCGATATCGCTATCACCACATCACGAGCATGTGATCACATACAAAACAGTTTTCACTTGACATGACATGTTATAATTAACATTGTATACCTGGTCGGTATTCTTGAATATTAAAACGTTCTATTAAAAAATATATTCACATATTTCACATTTATTAGTAACACCTTATATACTCTGTTCTGTCTGCAAGGTTACTTTCACTACAAGGTACAGCGATGATCGCATATGCACTAGATTAGATTTATTTCTAAATATTCACCTAAATTTAAGAAATAATGTTTTCATAGGTGTGCTTAATGGTTATTTTACGCTCGGTTAGTGTGAGAAAGTTTATAAATTTTAGGGCGCAGTTGAATTCTATTGCACTTTACCCAAATTAATCATCAACAAAGATTAAAATGAAAGGTTGATAACATATTTTAAACTTTGAGAACCTTTCTCCTCTTTCTTGAAAAAAACCGTCCGCTGATGCTGCCGTCTCGGTTGGCATCGTGGCAATGTCAGTGGACGAGTTTATGTGGTCTCTCAGATGGGGAGTGATATTGTCAGCTGTGTGGAAATTACGTGGATGTATGTCTATTTGTGTCGCTTTGTTAATCAATTTCACGATGGAAAAAAAACTGTTGAACTTGAGAAAAAAATTTCCCCTTGTAATTTATTTGTTTTATTCAATTGTTACTTGTATGAAAGCAGACGCCCTTTCCTCATCCAACTTGTGAAATGGAATCTCCCAATGAACACCTGCACTTGACGGGTGTTGATTTCACATAACCGTACTAAAACGTGTAATAAATGCTCGGTTAGCTCGATGTTATTGACACAAGTGTTATACAATTCCAGATATTCACCTAAAATGAACCATTAACTTGATATAGTTAACCTGTACTGTTACTGATACAAGATACTAAACATGACTATTCCAGGAGTGGTAAGAGTTTGAATCTGGTTTTATTTGATAGGTTACTACTTATCCAGCTGACTGTCATAGGCTGGCATATGACGTCATAACATTAAATTTCAGTTTCATTTTGTTGGTACTAAATACACCCGGTGGGAGCAAGTACATAATAATACATTGTGCAACTAATACAGGAAAAACTATATGTATATTATACTAAGAATAGATCTGATAACAGATTTGACCTCTGTTGAAGTTTTATTGATATAAACTTTTCATAATTCTGAGTTAGATGTTAATTTTCTTCACAGAAAAAGTATACTATCTATTAATTTAAGTCAAATCTATAACAGTTTAAACATATCAAAAATAGTTTGCATTTTTGTACATACGTAATGATTCTTCTTTGTCACCTTTCACTACTTTATCAAATGATAGATTTACAGACGTCGCACGAATCTCTGCGTTTACTCGCTCCAATTTACGTTGTCACTGGAACTGCAATATACTGCTTGTGGACAGTTACTCTGTTACGTAAACAATCGTCAGTTTGACCGATATACTATTCACCACAACCCGAGCATATGATGGCATACAACACATTTTTCGTTTGAAATGACATATTACATTTGACATTGCATACCTGGTCTGCACTCTTGAATATAGAACCCTTCTCTTCCAAAATATTTTCACATGAACGACATTTGTTAGAACCGCATTTACTAACACCTGCTATAGTATGTTCTTTAAGATTGAATTTTACTCGTCAAAAGTTTTTGAAAGGTGAAATGCAAAGGTGGGAATTTCTCAATTTTTGGCCATATTAATTGATGCTAAAAGATGAATTTGTTTGCTGAAAAAAACCCATCTAGCCTCAAAAGCAAATGTAGAAGAGTATAGAAAATCGGTGAATGATGGCCTATTCCGAAAAGACGTATCGCTCATGTCCATATATCTCGTATCGCTCATTTTGGCGCTAAAATGGGCAGTATACTCTTCTATAACACAATTTCGTAATTTATCAGTAACATATTTATAATTGCCATAATTTCTGGCCCTGTAATTGGCGAGAGTCTACGCATATGTCGACAGAAAATAATATGTTTTATTTATCAATTGTCTTCCCGTACCGCTCTATAAAATTTTAAGAGATTATTGGAGAAATTGCGCAATAACATGAGAGATTATTATATAACCTCGCTTGAGAACCGTTCCAGATGAGGACGGTGTTGCTCCTGATTTAACTCTTAGATCGAATTAAAAACAATCATGAATGATGATTCAGTAACATGATTAAATCATTCTTCGATGTACATTTCTTCCATTGGTAATACGAACACAAATCATCTGAGACAAGATGTTAAACTTCGGAGTCAAGATGATAAATGACGTCCGAGTCAAGATGTTAAAAGACAGACTACATTGAATTTGCTACAAGCTTTTTATAGCGTCCAGTAAAAAGACTTGTCATGACATGAAAATAAACTTTTAAACTGTAAATTGTTAATATTTTCTCGGACACAACACTAATTCTACATGGTTTAGGAATTGTTCTAGTGTAGAGCCAGGATATGTTTAGTAAACTCAAGTGATTTCAGCTTGTTATAGAATCAGTCATGTTTGGCAAACTATCTACAACAGAACATTTTCGGAGATAGAATGATTTGGACTCTGGAAGCAAGAAACCTGACCTCTTGCCCCGATCAGCTTACTGTCCATGTTAAAATTCATATAGAAGTCCTCATATTAAATGGCTTTTACAAAAGGGAGCGTATTCCGCAAACGCCAGAAATAAAGATTTCAACTCTCAATTAATCAGATCAGCTAAACTCTTCATGCTGGTCAAATCAACAATTACAGGCGTCTGGTCCGTCAGTCATAATTCAGCCGTCGTCCGTTAAAGAATATCCCCGTCCATAATCCAAAGACCCTGTAACATATTATAGTAAGGTGGTTTAGGGAAAGGAAAGAGAGAGAATTAAGGTTTAATGTCGCGTTCAGCAAGACCATATTTTGGAAAGATCGTGACACGCTGGTCGAAAGCACCAAACTTGGTACATCCATCACTTGAAGCATATAGAACAATATCAGGAGGGGTGCCCTATGCTCTGTGATGACCTGTGGGCCCAACAGGGCATCTGAGAGGTAATATTTTTATTCAAAGAATAGTTAGCCTCCCATCAGCTTCGTCATTTTAATTATGCTTCAGACTGGGAAGCTGAAATTAGTCATGTTGTATCACTAGTTCAAGCGCTACCAGAAAATGTCACAATTTCAAGATGGCATCCATGATGACGTCACAGTGACATCATATTCTGAGAATAAGCCATTTTGTGGACGATTTTTCGGACCGATTTTTTTCCAATTATTTATTTGTGCAATTTTCTTCGCTGAAACTGCCTAGTAAATTAGTAAATAAATCAATTGATTTGAGATAAAAATACTTTTGAGCATTTTTACAAAGAAGAACACATTAATTTAAGGGATACGACGGAAACAGAACTTTCTAGTTACACCCTAATATCGTCCATTTTGAATGATGCTCTGCTCCGAGTATTATGCAACATGTCCAAAATACCCAATTTCATAAGCTATCCATTGGAACCACTGATGATTTCCCAATAATAGAGAAGAAAAGCAACTCCGAGTAGGGATGACAATTTCATTCTGTATATGTCGCTATTATTTATAGCATCTTCAGCAGTGAACAAAGTGTTTGTTCACTGCTGAAGATGCTATAAATAATAGCGAAATCTACAGAATGAAATTGTCATAAGCTATAAATGCACTAAGTTATAACTCTCAATGTTTCTTCCTTTTGGAGCAGCAGTAAAACGGGGGGCGGTAAGTTTAAACTTAACAATCTTTTCCCATAAAACCTTGTATCGCACCGGTATGTGATGTCGTAAAAAGCAAAGCCCGAATATTGGGAGAAGTGAGACCGTATATTGCTATTTTATGTAAAATACAAAATATGGAAGCTGTGTAGGGCTTCCAATCTATATTTTTAGCCCACCATCACCAGATGGTGGGCTGTTCAAATCGCTTTTCGTCCGTGGTCCGTCGTCCGTCCGTCAGTCCGTCCGTCCGTCGTCCGTCCGTAAACAATTCTTGTTACCGCGATTTCTCAGGAACTACTTAATGGATCTTTTTGAAATTTGGTACACAGGTTCCCCTTTGGGTCTAGTTGTGCAAGAAACCTTTTCTGGCCCGATTCGAAAATCCAATATGGCCACCAGGCAGCCATCTTGGATTTCCCCGTGAAACCTTGTTACCGCAATTTCCCAGGAACTACTGCATGGGTCTTTTTTCAAATTTGGTACACAGGTTCCCCTTGGGGTCTAGTTGTGCAAGAAACCTTTTCTGGTCCGATTCGAAAATCCAATATGGCCACCAGGCAGCCATCTTGGATTTCCCCATGAAACATTGTTACCGCGATTTCTCAGGAACTACTTAATGGATCTTTTTCAAATTTGGTACACAGGTTCCCCTTGGGGTCTAGTTGTGCAAGAAACCTTTCCTGGTCCGATTCGAAAATCCAATATGGCCACCAGGCAGCCATCTTGGATTTCCCCATGAAACCTTGTTACCGCGAGTTCTCAGGAACTACTGCATGGATCTTTTTCAAATTTGGTACACAGGTTCCCCTTGGGGTCTAGTTGTGCAAGAAACCTATTCTGGTCCGATTCGAAAATCCAATATGACCACCAGGCAGCCATCTTGGATTTCCCCATGAAACATTGTTACCGCGATTTCTCAGGAACTACTTCATGGATCTTTTTCAAATTTGGTACACAGGTTCCCCTTGGGGTCTAGTTGTGCAAGAAACCTTTTCTGGTCCGATTCGAAAATCCAATATGGCCACCAGGCAGCCATCTTGGATTTCCCCATGAAACCTTGTTACCGCGATTTCTCAGGAACTACTGCATGGATCCTTTTCAAATTTGGTACACAGGTTCCCCTTGGGGTCTAGTTGTGCAAGAAACCTTTTCTGGTCCGATTCGAAAATCCAATATGGCCACCAGGCAGCCATCTTGGATTTCCCCATGAAATATTGTTACCGCGATTTCTCAGCAACTATTTCATGGATCTTTTTCAAATTTGGTATACAGGTTCCCCTTGGGGTCTAGTTGTG
The DNA here is from genome assembly GCA_036873755.1 of Hanleya hanleyi. Lineage (NCBI taxonomy): Eukaryota > Metazoa > Mollusca > Polyplacophora > Lepidopleurida > Hanleyidae > Hanleya > Hanleya hanleyi. The sequence goes on along the minus strand of JAVTVY010008102.1, from coordinate 21,373 downwards.
TAAGAAACCTTTTCTGGTCCGATTCGAAAATCCAATATGGCCGCCAGGCGGCCATCTTGGATTTCCCCATGAAACTTTGTTATTGCGATTTCTCAAGAACTACTGCATGGATCTTTATCAAATTTGGTACACAGGTTCACCTTATTATCTAGTTGTGCAAGAAACCCTTTCTGGTCCGATTCGAAAATCCAATATGGCCGCCAGGCAGCCATCTTGGAATTCCCCATGAAACTTTGTTATCGTGATTTCTCAGGAAGTACTGCCTGGATCTTTCTCAAATTTGGTAGACAGGTTGCCCTTGTGGTCCAGTTGTGCAACATACCTTTTCTGGTCCGATTCCAAATACAATATGTCCATCAGGCGGCCATCTTGGATTTCCCCATGAAACTTTGTTATTGCGATTTCTCAAGAACTACTGCATGGATCTTTATCAAATTTGGTACACAGGTTCCCCCTTGTCGCCTAGTTGTGCAAGATACCTATTCTGATCTGATTTGAAAATCCAATATGGCCACCAGATTTCCCAATGAAACTTTATCGTGATTTCTCAAGAAGTACTGCATGAATCATCCTCAAATTTGGTACACAGATTCCCCTTGTGGCCCAGTTATGCAAGATACCTTTTTTGGTCCGGTTCGAAAATCCAATATGGCTGCCAGGTGGCCATCTTGAATTTCCCCTTGAAACATTGTTATCGTGAATTCTCAGGAAATATTTCCTGGATCTTTCTGAAATTTGGTACACAGGTCCCATATGGGGCCTAGTTGTGCAAGATACCTTTTTTGGTCCGATTCGAAAATCCAATTAATACGGTATTCCCGAGTTGTGACGTTGCATCACAAGAGTTGGCGGATCAAACGGTGGGGCATATTCTATATATTGACTATAGAGAATATCCATATCTTCACCTTCCATATCAAGGAGTTCAAATAATTCGGAATTAAAATGTATTTCTTCAAATTTTAAATCAGTTTTCTTAGTCCATGCAGTTGCATGTGAACTGCCCCACCCTTTCGTCTGTCGGCGGGTCAGCTACATGAAGGGACGTCACTCTTGTGACACAATGCCACAACTCGACAACTGTAATCTCTGCATGTTTCGGAAATAATCAGGATTCAGACACTTTCAAATTCGAAGTTTCAACATTACTGCGCGGGCCGGATCCCTTCAGTATTAAGTATTGTACCATCTTACTATTTTCGAGCATGATATCTTAAAAGAGAGATCTGAAACTAGTCCAGTAAACAGAACAGAATGAGCATTCGTTCCTAATTATAAAATCTTAAGTATGCCAAAGTGTCAAAGAGATTTTTCTTCGCTTCCAGTACCCAATGATGACACGTGCAAAAAAAATAAAAAATACTACAAAACGAAGATGAAGGATCCTCCGTATATGTACATTCACTTTCAGACTAACTTTGCTCATTTCTCTTGTACTATAACAACCGACAGAAGTACAGTTTCTAGAAATCTTGAAACTTAGAAAGATTATATCTTGGTGTTTTTCAGTGCCCCTTTTTCGATATTTTCGCTCAGATTTGAAATTCTGTAAACAAAATTACAACTCAATCGTCTTAGTGACAATGGACAAAAAGATCCTCTTGTCATTAAGCTTACAATTATCGGACAATGGTGGGCGCCAAGATCCTTCAGGATCTCTCGTTGATTTTGCGAGTTCAGAAGCTGGCATATGGGAGCGTCGTCGATCTATCCATCTTTCTATTCTCAATTTTGCCCGATGGAAAGCAAGAATACAGAAGTTGTGCAAGCTAAAATCTTCTTACTTTCAATTTTGCAAGATGAATTGCTGGAATAGAAGAGCAGGGTCGAGCTTTTGAATCTTTCTACTAAGTTTGAGAGATGACATTCTTAATTAACAAGTGTTGCGCGGGTCGGGGACTCGTGTTTAGTTGTATACGTTCCTGTTTGTTTATTTGTGGTCCATTATACAGCCACTGTTTTGGGCGGAATGGTACGAAACTTCATCTGAAGAGTGTTGAAGTCAGTGAGGGTGAACTAAAAAGCAAAATCCTGAAAAGGGCATCTTACGCCTGTTAGAGGGCGCGATATTTTTTCTGGAACGCCGTGTTACGTCAGAATAGCTAAGAGAGCCAAGAAGAAATCAAAAGGCCCAATGGGACCCGGAAACATACAATATACAATTGGCATGTTATAGCACTGAAGTAAATATATCGCCATTGAATGGCCAAAGCTTGGTCAAATGTTCATGGGACTTTGCCAGGATAGCTGTGAGATTACTAAGGGTGAAAATATAGGCCCGCAATCTGTTTTTGGTCAAAGGGCTGTCAAAAATTTCCAGAATAGCTATAGGGATCTGCGACAGTGACTAGACACAGGAAAACGATCGGAAAGGCATTTAACGCCCATTGAGGGTTTGGAACATGAAGTTAACCTAAAAATAGAACAAGTACTTCTAGCCATCGCTATTGACATGATTGAGAGTGCCTAGGATGATTTCAGTTTCAGAGGCGGATTGGGCGGAGGGGGTATAAAACCACATTTAATTCCCACTGGGTGCCAAGAATATAACATTTACATCTACATGGTTCAGCACTCCTTCACTCCTCCAATTATATGCTGGTTCTACATGTACACCATTAGAAAAAAATATATTGAATAGGGAGGTTCCTATTTTCAATTGGTATTGGTAAATTCCCCTCCGACCCCCCTCCCACTCCCGTCCTTTCCAATGAACTTTTCTCTGGTGCTGGCAATTGTTGAGAGCTGGCACTTTGTGTCTTTATAGCAAATCGTATTAGGGCCATTTGATCCTGTTCATGTGGCAACTTGCATTAGTCCATGAGCCAGACCTCAAAATTGCATCAATTGGTACCACCTGGGGTGGCAAATTCTCATTATGTTTTTGTGAAAGTCCTATATCCTTAGATGTAAAAAAACTTTGAAAGCAATCCGGGACACACAGCTTAGTGGTAGTAATCATCTCTTAAAGACGGACATCCAAGTCCAATCTGAGGGACCAGATTTGGGGGTAGGGGAAATATAAAGTTCAATATCTTTGCAAATAACGGTGATATAGTGACATATGGCCACCCGAAATGTTGATCATCTGATCCTCTATATTTTGGTATCTCTTATATGCTAATATGTCAATTAGGTAGGTCACCAGAGGTCAAAAGGTCACGAAATCTGAGCCCTGTCTAAAACGTGACAACCTGTAGGAAAACTCGCTGCAGATACCATACCATTGGGACTTTCTTAACCTAAATGGGTTCAAATGGAAGCCAAGAAGTACCCAAATCTATAATGAGTCTAAACAAGTGCAGTTTATTATTATTTAGACTGTGGCACAGAACTGTTTTTGACGTATTTTCAAAAATGGTCTTTTTATTGCGCTAAAAACAGGTAAAATTGTATGAAGCTGGACAGCTTGAAATTAGTTGCATATTTTGACAAATAACCACTCCAAATACTGATGGTCACGTCTTAGGTCTATTCAGGGATTAGTTAAGCTACATTTCCAGGTAATTAGGTCACCAGAGGTCAAGGTCAAAGATTGCCAATTATTAATTTTGTACATTTTTACTTGGGACTTTCGTATTACAAGGTATTTACATTGCAACCAGTTTCAAGTATAGAGCATCAGAGACATCGCTGGTGCACCCTGTACCGTATAGCCCGTAGGGCATAGGGTAAACCAGAGTGCGATTGCACCAGGTATGGGTGTCCGCAGGGGTCAAAGGTCACTCGTCCTCCAAATCCCATCTATCACTGGTTAAGGGATTGAGACGGGCGTTAAGGCGTAAAGATAGGGCGTTAGGCGTTGAGACGGGCGTTAAGTCGTAACGACGGGCTTTGACGGGCGTCACTGCATTTCGATGTATTGGTGGCAATTCCATGAAAATCAGAGCTTCTGAGCTAGTTCACCAGGGCGTTGAAGCGTTAAGCTAAGCGTTGATGAGCGTTACCGTATATAAAAGCAAGTTTATTCCCCAAAAATACGCACAGACGACATTCAACCATCAACATGGCTTATACTTGCTCTAAGTGCGAACGCGCGTTCACCAGACGTTAAGATATGATGCGACACGAGAAAAATATACATGGGATTGAAGACCCCGAGGCACAAGAAGCCGATAAAGAGACTGATGAGAGTCCATCGACTGATACCGAAACAGAGATTGCTGAGATTTTATCTAGCGATACGGAGAGCTTGACCTCAGATAGTCAGCCTACATCCGAGGAAAGTGAGGCAGTACCTACCTTCTGGGATAGTATTGTGAGAGCAGCTATCAATATTAACGCTGCAGCAATCGAGGACGCCGGACAGGATTAACTTACAACAGGCATACACACTAATGCGCCCCTGCATCAAGAGAACAGCCATGGCGATGTATGAAGAGTATACCTTACTACCGCTTGAAATGAAAGGCGACCCCACGCACAGGTTCATCATGAAGACCAAGCGTCACTTGGAAGAGGATATGGGGCTACCACCCACCGAGGCCCTGGAAAATGCGACCAGAATGCGCAAGCAACTCTTTCAGGACATGCTGCCTCAGTGGTATCCTGAACTGCCCGATGATGCTTAGGTCACACCGAGCAAAGATGGAGCTTTCTCAAAGAACGGCTTATGATTGGACAAGAGCAGCCGAGAATATGACAGATGCAGCGCCAAATGGCGGCCTCTGATCGGATAAGAGTCTTCTTGAATTGTGAACATGCCCAACGCGGCTCCCCAGCGTGGGTATGATGTAACATTGGGGAGAATAAACATTGGGGAGAATAAGTTGTTGTTGTTGTTGTTCTCTCATCTGTCATCCTTGTTGTTGTTGTTGTTCTCTCTCCCGTCTATAGCATGGCGTCAAGGTGTTATGCTAGGGCGTTAAGGCGTAATGACGGGCGTCACTGCTTTTCCAATGAATTAGTGACAATTCCATGAAAATCAGAGCTTTTGGGCTAATTCACCATGGCGTTGAAGCATTGAGCTTGGCGTTGGCGGTTGTTGCTACAAGATGCCACTTCAAACGACGCATTCGGACCCAGAATGATCCATTTCTACCCCAAACACCTTCCTTCAAACTCCCAAAATGTCCACTTTGGCTACTGCTCGTAAACTCACTCACTCACTCATTCACCATCGTTAGTGCGTCCATGCGTAAAGACGGGCGTTGGACATGCCTCATTCACTCACTCACTCACTCAATCTGGGAGTTCATTTGGACCATTTTGGCCCCATCAGCCCATCGTCGGGCATTTCCGGATACCACTGAGGCAGCATGTCTTGAAAGAGTTGTTTGCGCATCCTGATCGCATTTTCCAGGGCCTCGGTGGGTGGTAGCCCCATATCCTTTTCCAAGTGACGCTTGGTTTTCGTGATGGACCTGTGCGTGGGGTCGCCTTTCATTTCAAGCGATAGTAAGGTATACTGTTCATAGATCGCCAAGGCTGTTTTCCTGATGCCGGGGCGCATTTGGCTGTTGCAAGTTATCCTGGCCGGCGTCCCCGATTGCTGCAGCGTGAGTATTGATAGCTGCTCTCACAATACGATCCCAGAAGGTAGGTTCTGCCTCACTTTCCTCGGACGTACGCGGACTATCTAAGGTCAAGCTCTCCGTATCACTAGATAGACTCTCAGCAATCCCTGTTTCGGTATCAGTAGATAGACTCTGAGCAATCTCTGCTTCGGTATCAGTCGATGGACTCTCATCAGCCTCTGTATCGGGTTCTTGTGCCTCGGAGTCTTCAATCACATGTATATTTTTCTCGTGTCGCATCATATCATATCGTTCGCACTTAGAGCAAGTATAAGCCATGTTGACGGTTGAACGTCGACTGTGCGTGTTTTGGGAATACGCTTGCATTTATAGACAGTAACGCCCATCAACGCTTAGCGTAACGCTTCAACGCCCTGGTGAACTAGCTCAGAAGTTCTGATTTTCGTGGAATTGCCACCAATACATCGAAATGCAGTGACGCCGTCAACGCCCGTCTGAACGCTTTAACGCCCTATCTTTACGCCTTAACTCTCGTCTCAGCGCCTTAACGAGCGATAAAGGGGATTTTGAGGAAGATTTACCTCTGACCCCTGCGGACTCGCATCCTGGTGTACCCTATGCCCTACGGGCTATAGGGTACAGAGTGCACCAGCGATGGCTCGGGTGCTCTATACTTGAAACTGGTAAATACATCGTAATATGAAAGTCCCAAATAAAAATGTAGAAAATTAATAATTGACAATCTTTGACCTTGACCTCTGGTGACCCAATTACCTCGAAATGTAGCTTAACTAATCCTTGAATAGACCTAAGACATGACCATTAGCATTTCGAGTAGTTATTTGTCAAAATATGCAACTAATTTCAAGCTGTCCAACTTCATACAATGTTGCCTGTTTTTAGCGCAATAAAAAGACCATTTTTGAAAATGCGTCAAAAGCAGTTCTGTGCCACAGTCTCAATAATAATAAATTCCACTTGTTTAGACTTATTATAAACTTGGATACTTCTTGGTTTCCATTTGAACCCATTTAGATTAAGAAAGTCTCATTGGTATGGTATCTGTGGCGAGTTTTCCTATTGGTGGTCGCGTTTTAGAAAGGGGTGAGATTTTGCGACCTTTGACCTCTGGTGACCTACATAATTGACATATTAGCATATAACAGATACCAACATATAGAGGATCAGATTACCAACATTTCGAGTGGCCAAATGTCACTATATCACCAACACTTGCAAAGTTATTCAACTTTATATTTCCCATACCCCAAAATCTAGTCTCTCAGATTGGACTCAGGTATCCATCTTCAAGAGGTGATTACTACCTTTAAGCTGTGAGTCCAGGATTGTTTTCAAATTGTTTTTCATCTATGGGTATAGGACTTCCAAAAAAACATAACGAGAGTTTGCCACCCGAGGGGATTAGGGAATACGCTTGCATTTATAGACAGTAACGCTCATTAACGCTTAGCTTAACGCTTCAACACCCTTGTGAACTAGCTCAGAAGCTCTGGCTTTCATGGAATTGCCACCAATACATCGAAATGCAGTGACACCGTCAACGCCCGTCGTTGCGACTTAACGCCCGTCTCAACGCCTTAACGCCCTATCTTTACGCCTTAACGCCCGTCTCAGCGCCTTAACAAGCGATAAAGGGGATTTGGAGCACGATTGACCTTTGACCCCTGCGGACACCCATACCTGGTGCACTTGAATCCTGGTGTACCCTATGCCCTACGGGCTATACGGTACAGGGTGCACCAGCGATGTCTCTGATGCTCTAAACTCGAAACTGGTTGCAATGTAAATACATTGTAATATGAAATTCCCAAGTAAAAATGTAGAAAATTAATAATTGGCAATCTTTGACCTTGACCTCTGGTGACCTAATTACCTCGAAATGTAGCTTAACTAATCCCTGAATAGACCTAAGACATAGCCATTAGCATTTGGAGTAGTTATTTCTCAAAATATGCAACTAATTTCAAGCTGTCCAACTTCATACAATTTTGCCTGTTTTTAGCGCAATAAAAAGACCATTTTTGAAAATACGTCAAAAACAGTTCTGTGCCACAGTCTAAATAATAATAAACTGCACTTGTTTCGACTTATTATAGACTTGGGTACTTCTTGGCTTCCATTTGAACCCATTTACGTTCAGAAAATCCCATTGGTATGGTATCTGCAGCGAGTTTTCCTACAGGTTGTCACATTTTATTCAGGGTTCAGTTTTCGTAACCTTTTGACCTCTGTTGACCTACATAATTGACATATTAGCATATAAGAGATACCAAAATATAGAAGACCAGGTTACCAACATTTCGAGTGGCCAAATTTCACTATATCACCATTACTTGCAAAGTTATTTAACTTTATATTTCCTCTACCCGCAAATCTGGTCCCTCAGATTGAACTCGGGTGTCCATCTTTAAGAGGCGATTACTACCATGACTACCGTTAAGCTGTGAGTCCCGGACTGCTTTCAAAGTTTTTTATTATCTATGGATATAGGGCTTCCAAAAAAACATAATGAGAATTTGCCACCCCAGGTGGTACCGATATCTGGTCTGGCTCATGGACTACATGATATGACCACACGGCCCCTAGCACAGGCATAAGCGGTATTAGGTACAACAAGCAGCCAGAGGATGCTAGGTCCCCCGCCAAAATGGCAGCAATATTTATAAGCGCTGTCGGTTTCAGAAGATGTTCATGAGGATGGCAACAGCTACTTCACAGGCGTAAGAAGCAGTGGGGTCTTTCCACCTTCCCAGGTTTTGAGATCAACTCCGAATGGCTGACTGAATGTTGATTGCTACTGTAATATATTTTCTTTACCATGTAGCATGAAAATTATGTAACTGAAATGCAACCCCAAGAGACAACTCATGGCATATTATCTGCAAACTAAATTTGACAAGAATATGAAGGCATCCTCAACCTATTGCCCAGAAACCAAATTTAGACTTTGCCACAAGGAGTCACCACCTGTAGGTGCAAGCAGGCAAAACACAATCCCAAATGACATCTCATGTCATGGTATCGGCATATGAACTTTGAGACTCTGAAGAGGGGTCCTCAAGTTATTGCCGGTACTAGATGCCCACCGGTGTTCATGTTATTTGGGGCGGGTCACATATGAATACAAAATTTGAGAATAATCTGATGAGCAGTTGCCAAATTATTGCCCGGAAACAAATTTTTCCACCAGGAGACGCCACCTGTAGGCAGAAGCGGGAAAAATACAATCCCAAGGAACATGGTATCGTGGGGACATCTGCATACCAAATTTGAGAAGAATCCGATGAGGGTCCTCAAGTTATTGCCCAGAAACCAAATTTAGATTTTGACACCAGGTGACGCCACCTCTAGGCGCAAGTCAGTGAAATGCATTATCAAGCGACATCTTATGTCACGGTACATTCATACAAAATTTGAGAAGAATCCGATGGTCAGTTCTCAAGTTATTACCCGGAAACGAATTTGTGATGTTGCCACCAGGTGGCGCCATCTGTGAGTGCAAGTGAGCGAAAGGCAATCCCAAGCAACAGCTCCTGGCATGGTAAATGCATGCCAAATTTGAGAAGAATCCGATGAGCTGCAACGTTTCTCATGTTACCCAGAAAGATACATATGTAGGATATTTCAAAGAAATTCGACCAAGTGTTTCTAAGTTATCACTTGCAGCATGGAATAATGGAATGAACTCTAGTGGCGCCACCTCCGGGTGGATTTTGCTGAAACGCATCACCAACGGTGTTTTGTCGCAGGGAATGCATTTACCAAATTTCGAAGAAATCCGACAAATTGTTCGAAAGTTATCGCTCGCGAAGGATTTGAACAAACATGAACGGACATGCATTAAAGATTGGAACAAGACCCAGTGGCGCCACCTACAGGCGGATCTTGCTGAAACGTAATACCAGCGACGTCTTGTCGCAAAGAATGCAGATGCCAAATTTCGGAGGAATCCGACAAAGCATTTAGGAGTTATCGCTTACGCAGTATTTGCACGGACATGCACTAAATATTGGAACAAGACCCAGTGGCGCCACCTACAGGCGGATCTTGCTGAAACGTAATACCAACAGACGTCTTGTCGCAAAGAATGCAGATGCCAAATTTCGGAGGAATCCGACAAAGCAGTTAGGAGTTATCGCTTATGAAGCATTTGCACGAACATCCACTAAAGATTGGAACAAGACCCAGTGGCGCCACCTACAGGCGGATCTTGCTGAAACGTAATACCAACAGACGTCTTGTCGCAAAGAATGCAGATGCCAAATTTCGGAGGAATCCGACAAAGCATTTAGGAGTTATCGCTTACGAAGTATTTGCACGGACATGCACTGACATGCACTAAAGATTGGAACAAGACCCAGTGGCGCCACCTACAGGCGGATCTTGCTGAAACGTAATACCAAGAGACGTCTTGTCGCAAAGAATGCAGATGCCAAATTTCGGAGGAATCCGACAAAGCATTTAGAAGTTATTGCTTACGAAGTATTTGCACGGACATGTCCGTGCATGCACGGACACATAGAAGCAAGACCCCAGTGGCGCCACCTACAGGCGGATCTTGCTGAAACGTAATACCAAGAGACGTCTTGTCGCAAAGAATGCAGATGCCAAATTTCGGAGGAATCCGACAAAGCATTTAGAAGTTATTGCTTACGAAGTATTTGCACGGACATGTCCGTGCATGCACGGACACATAGCAAGAACCATTTTAAAGTCCCCGGCCGCGTTGCGGCGGGGGACAAATATAGAGAGCTATGATGGAAATGCTCTGACAACTCGTATTTTGGTAATTGGTGAGCCGTTTCGCTGACAACTCGTACACTGGGGATTGGTGAGCTGTATCGTCGTCAGATGAAAATGAAGGCATTTAACACAAAAGACTAGTATGTAAGGCCCGATGTCGACCCAGCCTCAACTTCCCACAAATGACAACATATATCAAAGACCAAAAGGTCTGTACAGGGGTCGGGCCTCGGGGACGAAACGTCCACCAGCAGAATCTCGCCATATACAGGTAAAAATTACAACACATATAAGGGAAGTGGGAAGAGGTGCCGACATACTGACAGAGCCACATGACTTCACAGTATAGTTTTCCGGTTAACCGGAAATACGTAAGATGTTTAAAAAATTCTATCATAATTTCACAGGTCATTTCTAATGTTACCCTCCTCCCGCTCGATCCCCTTCCCCAAATACACATGAATAATTATACATTCACAGTGGTGCATAGTCAATGACTGCGCTGTTCATATGAAATACAAAGGTTACGATATGACAAATCTATTATTCTGCCATAGCCACGGTCTACCAACCACAAGCACACATTACCTGGAAACGTGTATGCACTTCTCAGAAACGACGAATGCCGTACTTAACGATCAATGTTCGACCCACATACGTGCATGTAGAGACCTATACTATCCACCATGTATACCGAGCAAAATCATTTCGTTGGGTAAGGCACAAACAGATATTTTCTTTCCTCGAATGGTGCTTTGGCCCGTTTTTATTATTATTATTTTTTTCTTCATTCTGGAAGACCCCAGAACCGATTTATGTAGATACTACATGTAGGAAGCTAATGTCTAAGCCTTTGTGCAGTTGAAAAAGGGCTGAGTCTAGACACATTGTTGTCCCCAGACTTGCCTGTTTACATTGCCTATTTGCGTGACCCCCCGAGAAGAGGATCATGGGTAGATTCAAAATGGCGGCCATGTGGGGTACCAGAAAAGTGATGTTTCCGTCAGAATTCTTCAGATTTTTTCTTTTCTTCATGGAAAAGTGGGTAAAACCTATTTTCTTGTAGAGCGTGACCCAAAGATATAGTCTGGTAAGTTTCAACCCTCTATCCTGGGCGATACCGAAAATATATAGGGGGTGGGTCACTTTCCGCTCCCCCCCCCCCTCCCCAGGCTGCGGTACACTCCAAATCGCTCAAGCCAGATAGAGTTAAGGTGTCTCGGCTGTATCCAAAAATGACTATTTGCTCAAGGTACCCGTAAAGCACAGTCAAGAATCGCATTCAGTGATACATTACGACGTTCTGAATATCGTGGTTTCATAACCTCACAATGCGACGTCAAATCACAATCTTCTTGAAAAGAACAGATGAAATTCATGAATGAAATATCTTTCTGCGTTATTAGATGAAAACGTATTGCGGGACTTTTTATTAAAAAATTTGAAACAACACTGAATTTGGACCGAGTATGGAAGAAAATGACATGGAATTTAGATATTCAAATAACAATTTATGTAAACAAAAATTTGCCAAATCATTCCAATGTAAAATATAAAAAAAACCGTGTGGGACCTAGCAAAGTTTCTTTGATATTTGGAATGTATTCTAAAACAAAAACGTTTAAACGAAGAAAATGAGATGGCAGTCTACACTGGAGAACCACCTGAAGAGGATCAAGTAGGGACAATTATTTTGAACGTCCTGTAATAGGAAAGAGTCTCTTGTTTGGTGTATTCTGTGTGAAAGTAAAGTCATATGAAAAAAATGTTCCTTGTCTCATAGAGAGGCCACTATAACCTGTTTGATATAAAAGTTTATAGACAAATAAAAAAAAATGTTATTGAAACTGCCAGCAGAAAACCACAAAGTATAAACACACAATATCGAAAAGCAGTCAAGAAAATTTTATACGGCTTCTGCTACAGCATATCTTAGATATGAAAATTATTTTGGGAAGTATTTTTATATATTTTTTTCTTTATCGCTAATTGTCTCAGGCTAGAATTCTGTTTTTGGGAATTGAGCCTACTTGAAATGTGGACCAAACAACAGGAGTGTTTCACTTGGCAAGTGAATATACAACTTCATATAATACCAAGCACGAAAATTATCGTATGTGAAAGAATGCGCCAAAATAGGCAATAGGGGATTGACTGAATCTAGTGAATTTCTCCCAGTGCTCAAACTGGTATATATGTATTAGCTTTTCAAATCAATAAGCCTACAGCTTGGCGACAGGGGTGTGACAGCACACTTGTCTTGGATAACTCTGCATAATTTGGGGCCGTCCTTAAAATTGGCTGACACAAGTTGTATTTGCCTTTGACAATTCGGTTGACACAGTAAATTGTTAAGAAAAAGTCTTAAGCGAGAAAATTTTCCAATGTAATTTTCTTTTCTAATCTAGTTTTTGTTGTAGCAGACAAAATATAGATTTTTTAAAACTACTTTTCAGTATTGTGCGTTTTTTTTTAATTGTAGACTTCTGCTGGTTGTCCTAAGAGCAATTGTTTTTGTGTATTTTTTAGGTATATAGCCTACAGTTCAAAAATGTTATATTACGGTCTATTACGAACACCCTGGTGATTACGGATGTATTTTACACCTTTTTTCTCTCTGGGTTCGAAGATCTCTCACGATTCAAATTGAAATTTCCCGTCGGAAATCTGCTAATCGAGAACATCGCTAAGTCGAGTATTCTTTGCGAAAGAAACGCCAGGTGCACACAGAAGGACACAAAATAAGATTGCATCCAGACGGTCTGAACCGAAAGCGAAAGTAAGTCGATTTCTTTGAAAAAAAAGTACGGAAAAATTCCGCTGATAAATGTTAACACAGCACTTGTTCCATTGAGCTATATTTATAATGTTTCTGAGGAACTGTATCGCGAGAGTTCGTTGCAGGTTTGCAAGCAGATTGTGCGATGATCACATGTAGAATTAAATACACGATAAAACTGTTGATGCGCAGGATCAGAACGATGCATCGGCTGACAAGGACGAAAAGACTAGTTTTGTCTTTCTCAACAAAGAGTCGTATGATGCGATCGATCAGCGTAAATTTGAGAAGATGAATCAAGATGCAATAACAGATACTTCCGATGTGAAATATTCACAGGTACCTGTGCAGGATGGCAAGATGTTGTCCACTTCTAGAGCTTAGGGACGACAGAAAGAATGAATCGCGGTATGTAAAATGGGCTTTGAAAGATCGACACACGTCTTGACCAAATGTCACAATCAAAGAGAAGACGACAAGAAAATTCATTTGGTTAAAGAATAACGGCTAGTGATAGAGGACATGCTGACATCATGGAAAACTGTTGACCGCTTCTCTCTTGAACGAAAACCATTTGAGTTTTTATTTTTTTTTATCATACACATTTGGAATGTGTCTTTCATGGACGACGGCTGAATACTGAACGTCCGAATTGACGTTTTCTATTCGTATAGATGTTTCTCTCTTCAGAGAAACAAGCCAGTTTCTTTGACTCTAAGACTAATAGTTCCGTGCAGATATGATCGTTCGATTATGGACGCGGGAATTCGTTATGAACGATGGCCGTCTAGTAAACGTCGAATCTGTTTACTGTATATTGTTTAACAGCTAAAGCCGTAACTATATGTGCCATGTGTTATACATGTACACATATATCTGCTAGTTGACATACCATAGGCAGTACACGTCTAGATAATTATGCAATCCAGAATTGGATTACGGGTGAATAGTTCGATATGTTGGAGCTAAATGCTCTTATTATATGAGCGGTACGTACATGTTTCATTAGAATAACAATTTTTGTTATAGAATATTTTACCGAATTATTACGTAAACTATATCACCTACCTGTAAATCTTTACCTACTGAGCACTTTGGTCAGTCTTAACAGGTAGACTACAGGCAAACTCATGACTGATGATGCTTACATCATGCTTATATTAATATTCTATAAAAATAGAAACATGGTAAATTTTCCGAAAAATTCCCTCCGTCTAATAATAGGTGCTACTGTGTGCAACCAGGAAGTTACACCGTATGTTATATACCGGACTGCCTACGGTCGACCATGTATTCAATATCAGGCCTTTGCGATATCTTGCATTGAGCTCAGATAAAAGTCTATTGTGGAAATTATAGAGTCACACGAGATCATACATGAGAACTGAATGACTGCTTATCGCGTGTATTATCAGGCCTAGCCTGAGGCACTCAAAAATAAATTGATTGTGATATTATGTTGGATATTCCTTACCTTAATATCATCGGAGTATTCGTGGAACGGCACTACGATATTATGTCTTCCATATTGTTGACCGCTTTTCTCTTTCAGAAAATCTTGTTGTATTTTTTTTTATTTCATGCATATTGGGAATTGATTCTAACTGTCGCATGAAACAAATTTTTCGATTATTGACGCGGAAATTCTTTTGTGTCATGGTAAGAATATAGCTCAGCTCCTCAGACAGCTTGTCGTAAGAGGCGACTAACTAGAGCAGCCGTGGAGTCCCGGGTGTAAAAATGAATATTTACCCTACCCGTGGGGTTCCCGGTTGTGAAAAGGTATAGGACCCAAACGTCGTGATATGACTGAAATATAGTTCAAAGCGACGTTAAATCATATTCACTCACTCATCTGCAGAATGTGGCCACTTTAATCAACGCCACAAAACAGTGTTTCAAAAGCTTGTCAAACATGGCTATACCACCAAACGCCTGCACTCAAAGATTCTTCAATTCTGTGATAAATATCGTATATTGATGATCGCAAATTCCGATGAACTCGTGTGGTCATTTATATGCTGCTGAGTATCTTTATTGCGGTATGCGGTGGTCATTCGCGTACAACAGGGACACAATCAACTCACTGCTGAAAAATAAATGAATTTACCCTCCCTAAAACTATTTGCAATTGCTATTCCGTGTCGCTGATCTATACAAGTTGCGTTCTTGTTGATGTGGATTTGTGTCGGTTATCTGAGAATTTCGTCTTGGGTATATCATTAATAGTGCTAATGAAGCCTTTTAATTGACAAATCCTGTTTATTCAAAGTTAATTAAGATAAATATATAATCCAGTTCTCTGGCAGATCGTAATGGAGCCATTTAACAGTCCTGGATGGTGACCAGCAAACCGTGCGGTTCAAGATTACAAGCGCTCAGTCCGTCATTCATAATTCAGCCGTCGTCCATCAAAGAATATCCGCGTCCATAATCCAAAGACTTATTCCATATTCCATATAACAGTATCAGCACCAAATTCAAAAGGACAATCATAGTATACATAAATATAGGCTAGTTTCCTGCAAGAGAGAAGCGGTCAACAGTTTTCAACGATGCCGACAACACGTCATGATGTTCCAAAAATATAAAATCCGTATCGCTGATCAGTATTCTTAATCCATGATAATCGTTGTAAAGTCGTCATCTAGAGAATGATGTATCCCAGTCACACACTAAGCGAGATATGTATACGCCATATGCAGGTCCCACTGGAATATTGCTGTCCAGAAAGGGATAGTTTACGATGTCGAAATTGTAATAATCTCTTTTGTCATAAAGTCGACGAGAGAGAATGCCCGCTTCATTTTTATAGAGATATAGATCTAAATATGATGTGCCTGTAGGGCTATCTGTAAGAAGCACAACAGAAGGCATGACCTCACTCTATATGAAGACGTTGATCGCTTTATTCCGTGGCAGGGTATAGATTGGTTCATTTTCAGCTCTATATACTTTACTAGGCGACATATGTGCACGTCACATGCGGACGCTACCGGAATGTTATTGTCCTGAGATGGGTAGTTGACAGTGACAGTATCGATGTTTTCTCGGGTAGGCATTTAGAGGTCGGCGTAAGGAAAACAAGGCTATTCAATGGATAACAAAACTTCCATATTGCTCTGGAATGGCGTTTCGTTGGAGATACTTCCAACTTTTCAAAGCAAAGTATCGAAGTTGCCTCTTTTGCCCTATATACTCTTAAAACACAAATGTTAGATTTAACATCTATAGGATTGAAGGAGGGAAAGCATTTAGAAAGTGTTATTTCATCACTTTTAAGTGTTGGATGCAACAGCTTAACATGTTCCATTTAACACTTACAAGTGGTGAATACAACACGTCCTAAATGCTATCCCTCCTCCAACTCTCTAGATGTTGAATCTAACATTTGCGTTTTGAGAAATCGGACAATGACGTGTTCTGAGAGTGTTCAAGATTGAATACGCGTGTTAAATTACAACACATATAAGGGAAGTGGGAAGAGGTGCCGACATACTGACTGCGTCACATGACTTCACAGAATAGTCTTCTGGTTAACCTATTCTAAAGCACATACCAAGAATCTAACGATTCGTGATATGTGTTGTATCTCAGGTACGCTTTTATTGTACCTGTTCATGTGGCAACTTGGATGATATGACCACACGGCCCCTAGCACCGGCATAAGCGGTATTAGATACAAATCTAGAGAGCTATGATGGAAATGCTCTGACAACTCGTATACTGGTAATTGGTGAGCTGTTTCGCTGTGACAACTCGTACCTTGGAGATTGGTGAGCTGTATCGTCGTCAGATGTAAATGACGGCATTTAACACAAAAGACTAGTCTGTAAGGTCCGATGTCGACAATGCCAACTATGAACTATGTTAAGAGTTTAGAATGCTATTGTTCAAAATGCGTGTGTTAAGATAATTCAATAATGCGTTCTGCCATTGGATACCTGCGTTAATGGCTCGAATGCTAAAGTTGACAATTGAACATGGAAGTTAACCATTTAAACACAATTACGCGTTCAATAAGTGTTACAATTTAAGCGTTCAATAATTGAACACCTCGGTTTACAGTGTAGTCGACGTGTGAAGAAGTCATTTTCAATTTTTTAGGGATATGTCTGAATAATTGTACAAAGACGGTGCACGATTAGCTCCAATTAGAATACCGATCTGGTGTTGGTGTAGAGTGTTGCCAAAGTTCACACACATATTATAGGAATAGTAGGGAAATTCCAGGTACTCCAGTGTTAATATTTGTTCTTTCAAATTTCTCGTCAGTTTTAGTTTATTAGTATCCCCATGCATGTGTATATTAAACACGAGAGTCTTTCGAAATGACGACACTATATTTTCTCCTAATATTTTCACTTCCTGTAGGGTTCTTTGTCAACAGGATGGACAGAGGCCTGGTAGGGCAACTTCTGGAACCAGCTATGAATCTTTCTTGAATGGTGTTATATGCATTTCTTGCGTGTTCAGTACAGTTCGCGTATATCGGTATGGATGGTTGGAAGTGAGATACCGCCTTTCTTGATCAATTCTTTGTGCTGGCTGAATAAACCTTACACAGTGGATGAAGTAGGGGGGAAACAGTCGCATATAGTGTAACAAGGCTTAATTTTGTGACCAACTCCTGGTCTGCAACTGTACAAAATAACAACTTTAATATATTCCCATTTTTATGTATGCATATAGTCTTCGCGCACATGGTCGGTACACCAGGAAAAAACTAGAGGTTCCGCTTTGACCCTGGAGTTTCCACTCCGGCATGAAGCCTATGCTGGTTGTTTTTTAAGCAAAAACATACGTCTCCCCGAACCTCCCACCTTGCCTTGAGTGGGAACATTATTTAAGGGAAAGTGATATAAAGTGAATGTAGCAATAAGTATCCTAAACAAAGCTGCGCATCTAAAAATATTAATTGCGAAGAGGCGATTTTCATTATTGAATTAGCCCAGTGAGGAGTCGGGATTTATATAGCAATAGGTGGATTGCCGACACATACAGCGTCCAACCAATGTGAAATACATGTAACTGAAGCAGCAATCATTTCTACACTGATCACATTAATGGAAAGATGCAAAACATACAAGAGGCACACCTATAATATACATGCAGACAACACACACACCAAAACATATTCAAATGAGCGGGCTATCCCGATGAAGCTGGTGAAATTCCGTCCAGTAGTTCTCAAGATATCTTGCAGACAAGGCCTGTATATACATGTAGAAGTAGATGGACGGACGGACGGACGGACACCGGACACAGACGAACGTACGCACACCCCAACACCTGATCAAACGAGGGAGCTATCACAATGAAGCTGTTTGGTGAACTTCCGTCCAGTAGTTCTCAAGATATCTTTCAGACGAAGAAAGATGACGGGTAGACGTACTGACAGACAGACAGCACAAACACTAGATGTCTCCCCCCAAAATAGTTGGGGGAGACATAATTCAAACGGGAACATTTAGCGGCAGTTCTTCGAATGTTCCAATGCATATGTGCTACTAATCTATGCAAAAGCCCGGGAACATCTGTGAGAATGGAAAACGAAATATCTTTGGATAAAATGGCAATATGGCAATCTTTTTAATTCAAGTTTGGTTCTGTTCTAAGTTTTTAAATTTAACCGTGACACCAACCATTTTGGCCAAGACTGTATCTGTGCTCGACTAATGCGATATATACATGCGACAATATTTGTAGGCCCGTGGGCAAATATTTTTGCTATACATACATGCTATATATATATATGCTATGTATATGCGACAATATTTGCAGGCCCGTGGGCAAGATTTCCCAACATGGAGGGAGAAGAGAGAAGCGTTTAAAATCCAAAAGATTTAAATGTCCCAAAAATGCCCCAATAAGCACATGTACACCAGGCTATGAGGAGTCCGAGGGTACTCACCGGTTTAAGACACGGGTGCGTTCGCATCGTCCATGCGACCGCATCGTCCAGGCGACCGCACGAGTTTTGATAACGCCAGATCCAATTGTTTGTCTTTGCCATAAGAACCATATAGCGCCCTTGCATGCACGTTAATGTTTTTCCCTTGTGATGTTTCTTCGCATCTTAATCTTGTTAATAGATAGCAGGACTAGTCACCTAACATAATTTGTTTGTATCTTTTCGTAACACCAACTACAAAACAAATGAAATGAATTGGAAATCCCGCTCTACATCAAAGATTAATTCTCAAACATTTATGTAATGTCGGGAATTTCGTATTTGAACTTTCTCTTCTGAAATAATCATTGAAATTGCAGAAAGTTTAAGTGGATCTACCTCATCAAACACGTTCAGACACGAATTAGTATTGTTTCTAAAATGTTATGAATTCCACTAATTTCACTGCAAGTCTGAAAAAAGTTATTCAATGGTGCAAAAAGTCAACAGCGCATTTCCCAGTAAACCACCAGTTCCACAACACACAAAGAGTAGTAAATATGTATGAAAGAACACTCTTGTTTCTATGCAGTCCTTTCATCTCCGTACACATCCTGGCCAGGAATTCTAAGATATCTACAAGACGACAGAGAGCTGAGTGGTTCTTGTCTGAGCTGGTCGTCATCCGTTTCTCCTTCTGGACGGAAAGTTGTTTTTGTCATGAACAGTCGCTCGAAAACATTTAAAGCAAAGTATTTGAGGTTTTTACTGTTTTTGGCTGTCTCGCGAATATATTTAGCAAACTTTTGTTTTCGAGAATATGATGGTATTACATGATTCTGGCGAACTAGGGAAGGTAAATTAGAAATAGTATTATGAAGACACAAAGTGTTTCCATACCTTGAAGTGAAATTTGTGCTTTGTCCAGAAGAAGTGCATTTAATACATGAACACGTGTACATCCCTGTATATACTGACTTTTCAAGGCATGTCGCGTCTTTCTCTGTAGTCGTTGATAAGCACGTTTCCGCTGATGTCACATTAATATGTGGAATATTCTGGCTTAACTGGACAACCTTGTTAGCCACACCAACCAGTTTCCCCCGAACTTGAAGAGAGATTTCATGTCTATCTTCTGGGCTGGAGAATGAATTCCAAACTTGAATTTGCTTTCGTTTTGGTATTTTTCCTCCTAAACACACTGTATTCTGTGATTGGCATCCACTACTTGTATGTGGGTGTAGTAACCTTGGGATCTGGCATTGGAAAAGTTCAACTTGATTTGAAGCGGGTTTTGTAGAGGTTATCGGCAATTCTGACTGAATAAACTCCTTTCTGCTTTTGGCTGATTGAAACGTCTCCCTTGAAATTGGAGCTTTAGTTGAGGGATTTGATTCTGGTAGTTTAGGTGCAGTGGCGGCATTTTGGTAACAGTCGCTGGGAAAATGAATACACTGCTCTACTGACAGATTCTTTGATTGTCTGCGAATAAAATTTTCTTGTCGCCGTTGTAGGTTAGTCAATGTCTCACCGCGCTGAACCTTAAGTCTGTCCAGTCTCTTGTTCAAACTTTTCCGCTCCAAAGAACATTTTACTCTGCAGTTTCTTTCATTGAATGATGTCATTTCAACTCCGGTTCGAGCATGTAGTCAAACAATTTCCTGTTCTATCTTCAACGATGCTGTATTTGTTGGTTGAGCCAGGACGGTATCAACTCCAATCCATTCGTATTCAACACAATAATAATGCACTGATATACAATTGTCAGCAATAGTGAGTGAGCGAATATGATTTAACGTCGCTTTCAACATTATTTCAGTCATATCGCGACGAACCAACTAAGCACCACGCAACGAAGTTGCCTTCCTGCTGCTTCAAAGAAGAAATCTTGTATACTCATTCACTCCGTCATGAAATCTTCTTCTCAATTCAGTCTTTGTTCCTATTGTCTTCGACAAGTTCGGGGATATCAGGAGAAAATAAAAGGAAAGCGCTCATTGAATTCCTGCAGACGCTTAGCCTATGCTGCCGAATATAAGCGTGCCTGTTTGCGATACTGTCGCCTCACGGTATATGATCGGTAGTCCGTGTTATACAACTGTAATACAAATACATCAATACTAAGAACCACCGATAATTGATTATTCTCTTACATAACTTTCCGTAATTGCTCTCTCTGATGGCTGATCAATGAAAATGTCAGTCTCGTTTATCTAGCTATCTGTCATTTGTGCACGGAATTCCTCTTTGGTCTTTCGATAATAGCCATTATAAATCCTCGTTTAATGATCCCTCATAATTCACCGACCCTGTGTATTCCTAGTTAGTTAAGCTTATGGTATATCCCATTACTTCGACAGAACCTAATTAAACTATATATCAGTCTTATGCAGGGGTAATATAGAAGCAGTGTCTGTATTTCAAAATAGAATGACTCAAAGGCATGATTCAACTATATTT
>JAVTVY010008101.1:0-44066 GCA_036873755.1 Hanleya hanleyi | reverse complement strand
ATATCAGACTGTATGGGTAGTTCTTCTCACGCAGGAACCTGTCAATACCTCGATGGTAACTTGTAAGAGTGTCCGGCTCATATTCAGATCCATCAAATTTTCTAATTGAAAGCAGAAATGAGCCGATGTAGTTGTCCAGCTCCAGATGTGGGATGAGCTGTAGTTCCCGTTCTTCGAACCGAGGAGAGGCCCCAAGCCATTTTGCAAAAGTGCGTACGACGCTGTCAGTTTTCCGTACAGTATTTTTATTTCTCATATCAGTAACAAACTCTGTCTGGGATTTCTGAAGCTCTACAAATGTTGGGGCACGGTTATTCACATTTGGAGGGGGGTCATGATGTTGTATTCGTTCATTCAGCAATGCTAAATCTTCAGGTTCCGGGTCGGAGTCCGATTCATCATGGTTTTCATTGTACACTGGTGGTGTTGTTGTTGATGATGACGTTGTTGTTGTTGATGCTGCCGCCGCAGTCTGATGTTGCATCGTTATATCAAGCAAGAGGCATGTCCCGAATAGCACCATCAATTCCATCGTCACTGGGAAAGTTATTTGTTGAACTGCTTTCGTCAGATTGGTTGGGGGAATTGGGCAAAAAGCCCAGGTCAAAATTTGCCGGCTCAAAAGAACTGTTCGTGTCACTGTCAAAATTGGCAAAGGAATCCTCCATTGTACAGTGTATGAAATTGTACAATACTAACAAACAGGAAAATGTCAACAGGGAATAATAATTAACGAATGTCTGAATATATACACAGTTTTCTGGCGATAATTCTCGTTTTCCGATAAGAGCTGTACTCGATAAGTGTGAATTGCTGAAGGAATTTCTTGGTGTGGGAATTCCCATGACCTATGCCATGGCCTAGCAGACGACAGACGTTTCTATTAAATAAATTTTATTTTCATTGTAAACCTGACCCTTTGTATGTTTTTTGAGGACATCGGCTTTATCGCATTGTGCTTTCTAAAAAAAAAATAACTGTTAAATTTTTGGCCACGAACACCAGATAAACATTGACCGTGGTCCAATATACTTGGATATGTTGCAGGGGTTTTCCCGACAGGTGGCGCGACTCAATGCGACCTAGATAGACAAGGCGAAAGTAGTCCCTCTTTTTCCGGAGGATGTGATACGGGAAATGCGATACGGAATAAGAAAACATGCCTTTGTATTTGTTACCTAGCATACATAGGTATATGATAATGAACCTTACCAGGA
Organism: Hanleya hanleyi; assembly: GCA_036873755.1. Lineage (NCBI taxonomy): Eukaryota > Metazoa > Mollusca > Polyplacophora > Lepidopleurida > Hanleyidae > Hanleya > Hanleya hanleyi. The sequence goes on along the minus strand of JAVTVY010008101.1, from coordinate 42,849 downwards.
ACTCTGTTATTGGTTGGATTTTTTTCTAATTGTCTTCAGAAGCCATTGAATATTCCGGATTGTCGTTAAAAAAATTGAATTGACCAATCAAATGTTTGAAGTCTGTAAGATATCCCGTGATGCACTATTGTTACTATGAACCTCCAATAGGTTATCTCCCTTGTTAACTCCAATATCTTATCTCCCTTGCTTATCGACGATAGCTAATATACTGATATTTTCAAAGCTAATACATTTTTATCACCAGCTTCATCGTTGGAGTTGGAACACATTCTCCACAATTTCTTAGAGGCAAGAATATAATAATTCTTGACTATTTTTTTTACCGCATTTCCTCTTTAACTGTTGTGAATAAGTTTAAGTGAAATGTGTTTGAATTTTGTACTTGTTATAGCGTGTGTGTTCCTTTCTTACTGTACTCCTCGAATTGAATCTGGTTTTACTAATTTTAAGCTGATTACTTTTTTAACGTTATATTTTCTTTCACCGATTTCGACAAATGTCACTCTCGACGTAAAACATTATGTGTTTCAATGTAAATAGTGTAGTTTATTGGAGACAGCACTTCATTATTACTTCAAGTCACGTTGCCCAAGCTGATATCCAAGTCCACAAAATTCGTCAAACTATGTGTGCACCGTTTCCAATCTCAAGACACTTGTATTGACACGAAACCGAACGACACGCCATGAAATTTGCGGGGAGATATCGTATTTCGCGGTTAGAGAGGATATCTGTCAAACTGACCTTGACCTTTTCCCCAATATAACCAAGGGTTATCAGTATCAAAAGATACTACAACACCTTATTATTTATTCCTCGGTTTTTTGTTTGGTTTGATTTCGCATAGGAGGTGGAATTTTCTTCAGTTGTTACATTGACTTTGTTTGCCAAACTCCATAGGTGTTCACCTGAATTATTAACGCTAGAAAATACAAATAATCAACATGTGCTACCTGTGTACAATCAGTAAACAGTTCCATGGTAAACAGTTTTATATGTCGATTGTGTGATCGCGCGTGATTTGACGAGAAATTGGTGATAGGTTAGCGAGAGGTCGTGAGAAATTCTTATCCCAACACACCGATTTAATCGGTTATTTATGCGCGATCATGTGGTCGGCCTCGATGGGGTGAACTGCCAATGATAAAATATGAAACGAGAGGGCGTGTTCATCAAACTGGGGCTGAACCATACACGTCGTATATACATAGATAGATATATAATCTTGATAAAGTCAACGCGTAACCTCATAAAGCAAGAACCGGAGTTGGCTCGTAAACTGTTTCCTCATTTTGCATAGCACAACGCGACGCCCATATTGTTTTTTCTTCAGCTGATGCTACTCCCATATTGTTTTTTGTTTTCAGCTGATGTATTTCCAAGGAATGTTTTCAAAAAAAAAAGTTAACTTGCCTGTTATATGCGTCAGATTCTACGTTCAATATTCAGCCGTCGTCCACAAATGAAGTTCGGCTTCATTTATCGCAAGAACTTATTCGTACGACCGTTAACACCATGTCGAAACAAGCATACAATGAAAATTGATAAATAACACTAGATGGTTTCCTGTAAGAGAAGCGGTCAACTGTTCAAACGGATCTTGCCTCGGGTTAAGCGAAATTAGACACAAGTAAAGAAAGTGCCCCAGAGATCATACTTTTGTCAGTGTGCAATATTTGTCACAGAATTTCAGAAATATAGAATGAAAACCTTTGGCTGAATAGACTTGTTTTACAAGTTTTTGCGATAATGTTCTGTGGCATTGACTTAAATAGTCACATTTTACACAGAATGCAGCAAATGCTACTAGGCGAAATATTTATAAATTATCCTCCTAGCATACTTCTATCCAGAAATTGGTAGTTAACTATATTGTAATCGTGGAGTGAGAGTTAGCCCTTTCCATTTTGTGTAAAGGTATATAGGTCCAACTATGATTTTCCTGGACCTTCAACTGATAAAGTCCGCTGAAGGAGTATATATTTCTTTTACAGTGTCGCTTATAGAGGGAATATCCAAACCGAGGAGATCGTCTATATAGCGTTTGGTGAATGAGAATGAACGGGATTTGAAATGGTCATCTTTTGTCGATTTCTATATATCGGTGTATTCATATGAGAACAGATATATGTCTACCAAAATAGGTGCATAATGTGTATCCATTGTGATACCTATATGCTGTTGCTATATTGTGTTCCCCAATTTAACATATGAATATCGTCAACAAAAAATCCAAACAACTCTATCAACCAACAAAACATTCCAAGAATGATATATGGCCGAAAGTCCTATGGCTTCTAACATTAACTCATCATTAACGAATATTAGGATATCCGTTTTACGTTACAATATCCCGACAACAGCCCGACGCAAATTATGCATATAGAGCTCCATTATCCTGTCAAGAGCGAACATTTCCACAAAGTTATTAATTCAAAAGGATTACTTTGAAGACAACCTATACGATTAACCAAAAGGTTTCGATTTCCCTAGAGGGCATAAACAATGCGATTTTTTTGTGTTTCATTGATATTCGTAATAAAATCCAAATCTTGGTGAAAATATATTTCTGAGAAAAACTCAAAATGTTCACTAAACGAACCTTCATCCTTTACATTTGTCAACAAACAATATAAAGCATTGAATAGATTTACACTCGTTCACTAGTCAGTTTCAAGTCAACCCTAAAAGCCCAATTCGGAAAGGGTTTTATAATATCTCCCTTGTTCCACTGGGGGGCGTATTGGTTCAGAGAACTTCCGGTATAAGTACCAAAGGCCCTCACAATTAGTTTGAGTAATTACATATTCTATTTTTCAAGACAATTATCTTGATAATGTACACGTATACAATATCTCTCCGTTCATGTAGAAAGTGGAAACAGAATAGTTTTTCAAACAGATATTCTGGAATAGTTTATCAATTTTTATTATACCTCATGTAAATTCGTAATGTTTTCATTGGTTGACAGCCTGTCACGTGTCATTCTACAAATCGTGATGTTCAGTGATGAGGCAGTCATATCTTGCCTTACCGTTGCATAAATGTCATGTACCACGGCAGAGCGTTGAACACGACATTTGTTCCACGGAGACATGACATTTGTTCCATGGTGACAGGCCGATTCAGGTCGTCTGCCAGTGCGGATGCTCTGTCGCATCGAAACTTTTTCAACCATCGATGTTGCTGGCAAACGAGAGCGTTTCAAAATTATGACTTGGCTTAAAGTAATTGAATTCGGACAAATTCCTACAAAAAAAATAATAACAATAAAATAAATAATAAGCGAGTCTGATGTTTTTAATTTCGCCTCCGTTTCAAATTTATCAATGCTTTTATGGAAGAGGTCGCCTTGGTCTTAATTTTTTTAAGTATCATAAAATCACTGACGGGACAAAATTTTAAAAAAATGAGGCATTCTTAAATTGTTGATTTGAAATGTACATTGTAATAATATGAAAATGTTCAAATATTTCTGATGAGAATGTTAGAAGTTATTAGACAGTAGGGCATCTTATAATTTCATTGATGCCTTTCCTGTTAACAGCTAATCAGTTCATGATGTCCGTATACACAGGCATATTCGAAGCGTGAACGTAATACAGTATCATCTAGATGGTGCCTTACAGAAAACAGTTCGAGATCCACCGTTTAGCGAAAATTCGTTTATTGACACTAACTTCCGCTATTCGAAATCATAAACAACCTCGATCTCGATTCAGAATTAGGACTGGAAATTAATTTTTATTCTGGGAATATTCAATATCGATCATTGTATACCATTTCATAGCTCAAGATGTGTTCCAGTCCGTCCAGTGTCCAGGGGTACCCAAAATACAATGCGTGGAATGAAGCCGGTGGTTTTTTAAGACGACAAAAATATAAGTACTAATTCGAGATATAACTGTTTTGAAAATATATTCAATGGCGTAAGCGAGCACATAAAAATAGTAACGAACGCCGACTTCAGGGGAAAGGTCGCGGCTGCGAGAGTGTTGGAAAATGGCTTCTCCATAATCCAGAACCGGAACCCGTTCAGCGAGAGCAGAACGAGATTTAATGTCTGAATACTGATGGCATGAATCTACTCCGGGAACCTCACACATGCACAAGCTATTTTATTCTCCATTACATCATAAATTCCCCGAATAGTTCCAGGTGTGACACATTATGTAATAAAACATCGCCACCTGGACTATTAGCTTATGAATGCCCGTGCATTCCTTCTGATCGTGAATTTGACCATAACATATCGTTAGTGTGAAACACAGTGCCTGGTTCAATGTTTGACAGCTCTAAACAATTTGAATCAAACAAGAAAATACACTAAATATTTTAAGGATAACGGTAAATGTTCAGGAAGCTCCCGAAGTGTCTCCAGGTACAGATGTGTCGTATATCTGTATTTTTTTATTAATTGAACATTCCGAATCATTTCATTTGAAAACTTGGAAATTTACTATTTAACTAAATTAATGCTCTCATTGTAAACTCTGATACGCTGCGTTGTGAACGGAACAAAATATACATAAAATATAATTTGAACATAATACTTTATTGAAGTGCTTTACAAAGTATTTTTATATGGATGGCCTACATAAGTAAGCAAGTTAAGGGGACTAAAGATATGTATAATGTGTTAATAGGTGAACTTAAAATTGAGAATATACGTCTAAAACAGAAATGGAAATTGGTGATAGCCTCGCATTCTAATGAATAGTGGGAAAAAGTATTTCTGCTATCAATTAGAGTTACAGTTCATGTGAAATTACGATGATTTCAGTTCCGAATTGTACACAGAACTTTAGCTACAAATACTTTTCTTTACACAATTAGATTACGTGATAATGATATCTGCACATTCTGCAATACAGCTAGAGAAAGAATCCATCGTTCACATTTTCTGGAAATGCAGGGAAACAAGAGCATTTTGGTGTAACTTGCAAGACAAAATCAAAGAATGTACAAAAATTCACGTGGATTTTCAGAAGGAGGACATCATCGTCAAGTGACCTACAGAATTTAGTGTTTTATATGCAAAATTTCATATTTACTGAATTCAATGTCATGGCAGAAAGTCAAACCTTGAAGTGTGTTTAATGGATTTCGATTATTATTATCGAACTAAAAAAAAGATTTTTCCAAGACAAAGTGGACGAGAGTGGTATGGAAGATGTTGTGTGTGATCCAATATTTGTAAGAGACAAATTGATGTTTAACCAGAGCGTCAAAAATGCTTTTCAAACGCACTAATTTAAACTAATTGTGAACGGGATCTGTAACTTGTATGTGTCTTGTATTCCATGTGTATATTTTGTTTAATTGTGTCGTTTGTATTTTTGTGGATGTGAATAAACAAAAATGTGGAAAAAGATTATTGTTATGAAACTTAGAAAAGTTTCATATTAAAAAGAAATATTTCCTAATGAAAGGTAATGATATAACATCTTCAAGTACTAGTATCCGATTGTATTTAGGAAAACACGTTCTCAGTTCCCGAAATGGGTAGCCATAGTGTTGTAATCGAATCCGCGAACTTAAGATGCTTATTTTTATATATATATACCCAAATTCGATCTGAAAATATGTGAGCAAAGTTAGGCATGTAAATCTCGAATTCATTCACTATTCAACCGTCATGCATGCACTGAAGAATTCCGCGTCCAAAATTTAATGATCTAATTCGTATATATAACAGCTTTAGCACCAAATAAAGAAACAACAGCATACAAAGTTTCCTACAAAAGAGGAACGGTCAACAGGATTTAATGATACTAGACATCATCATCTTCCAAATATCAAACACTTACCGCTGATCAGTTCTTACACCCATATCACATACGGCCCCTAGCCCCGCCGGGGGTTTAGCGGAATTAGACAAAATATAACGCCATAGATGTTGCATGCACGCTACGCTCGTATTTTGCTATCTATGCATCACCAAATTTGAGAATCATTGGAAGCGCTTGATGGTATAGTCCTGTTTTACAAGTTTCTGCAATAATGTCTTCTGACGTTGATTAAAATCGTCACATTTTACACAGAATCTATCAAATGCTACTAGGTGAATTGTATACCCCATATGCAGGTCTCTGGAATATTACTCTCCGGGAAGGGATAGTTTACGATGTCAATATTGTAAACGTATCATCGTTTGGATAACCTGGATGCAGCTTTGTACTATGCATGCTGAACTCTGATCGAGTCGTCAATACAAGCGTCACATTCTACATCCAATAGGTAGCAGTCGTTCACAATAATTTCCACGTCAACAGCCTCAGTGTCAATATATTAATACCCTATCAATGTTCCCCAATCGTATATGTCGCTATGTAGCCCCACAAGCGACATATCCAAGATAGGATATAATTTTAATTAGATTGCAACAATCTAAAAACCTTTTATCAAAACATTCACAGCACCAAATCCCAGAAGACATAAAAAAATAATAACTAAGTGCCCAAAATAAAATGAAATAAAATAAACGTCCTTGCTACTAAATAAATAAATTTTTAAAAAAACATAAAAAAACATTTCCTCCCGAGAGAGATTGGAATGAATTTCCAAGTAGTTAGGAATGTTTATTTTGACACCTAAGAACTCTAGCTCCGTGTATATGTAAGTGCCATGCCTACACTTTTTTCTCCACATGAACAGCTACAAAAAAAGCGTGACTGCGATACAAATCATAACAGAGATCACTTTTGGTTCTTGTGATGTTTTTTTTTATAAATATGCAGTCAGTATATTTGTCGGTGGGGTCATATGACTTCTTGTCAGTATGCATAAGAATGTCCTGGTGATAAGTGTCCCATTTCATATCCTTTTCTATTGCAATCAAGGACGGACACTTGTCCCCAATTTGGAGAAAAATATCCTAGCTGGGTTAGAAGATAGGGGTCGGACACTCGTAGCCACCGGACATTCTTAGCCTCCACACCGGCATCGTTTTCCACCACCCTTTTAATGTTGCGTTTAATTAATTTAAAAGTTAATGGCTGGACCTGTGAATATACAACAACAGAAAATATGGTATACCCGATTCAACATCATAGTGGTCAGAAATCTTAAAGGGATGATGACAATGATGACCTGACCTGTATTCTCTTTCTAATTTCCGAGTCATTTTGTAGATTTTCTTGTATCTCAATTTCGCTTTGAATGTGATTGTTCATGTGCAGGATTTGTATTGCACGATGTTCGGAGGTCTTGTACGCTGCAATCGTACTTTGCTATCAGTATGTGTTATTTTTCACCAAATTTCATTATTATTTGTAATTATTTCATGTATGACTATGTACCAATATTCAGGATACATAACGCATTCTATAACTGAATAATTTAACAAAAGGTTATTTTGGTGGATATAGCGACAGATGTATGCGGTCTGGTTGACAACAAAATCACGGTGGCCGATACTTGTCGTATTCCTTTTATTTATTATCGGGTTTATTTTATCGTATTTCATTTTATTTATTTTATTGTATTTGTATTTATCTATTACAGTGGATTTTGCAGTTCGTGTCGACCTAATATTCGGGTTTTTTTTGGCGAACTACGGTAACGTGATTAACTAAATGACGTCTCGTCTATCTGCTGCCTGATCTCGAGACACTGGATGACTTACGCAATTAGTTAATTATTAAATATTCATTGTGATCAAGTGAATCATTGAGTCATTCAAGCAATAACTTGGAACGGGTGTTGTACTTAACAACACTGAGAAACTTTGAGTTGATCTGATAAAGCAACAAATGCATGCTTGTGTGTAACCGTTAATGTAAAACATTTACATGTTGTTATTTGCTATATAGCAAAGCATCATAACACCCTCATTTTGATACAAAATAATGGATCAAAATTTTTGACTTTCTAGATTATTATATCATGGCGGCATTAGGACAGAAAGTAGGCTCCAACCAGACACAAACCTACGTTGTTAACAATCCAAAGTTGTGTGAAAAAAATATGCAATGTTGTCACGGTGATGGAATATCTCAAATTCCCCTTGTCTATAGTGCATAATTTGTGGTACAGTCACGTCGCCAGTTCTCATCCAGCGTCAGTTCCACCTAACTTCTCAAAACATTGATCCATGTCACGATCAAGATCGCGCAAAATCTTAAAACATTTGGTGCATTCGAACAAGTTGATCAATCTTCCAATCATGGTTAAATTATATTATGCATTCATTGGTTCTGTTAATTAGGAGGTAGCTTTACAGACCCACTCCACACACACGACTACATCCGTCTAAGTACAAACCTAATGACAGAAGTCACGAAAAACGATGTCGTCTGCTGGCGCTTTCGATCAAAGTGTTGTTTTGTTTCTCACATATAATTATCATATGTTCCTACGTATCTGTCATAAATGTATTCACTCTGGTGTCACTCGAAATTTACCCCCGTTGACAACAACTGACGGAGCCAGTTCCGAACACCATCTTCCATGGATGGCCAAGCTGGGCCGTACCACTTCCTGAAAATCTCTTGCGAACACAGCGTTCACTATACGTATATTCGTAACTTGAGTGCTGATTCGCATTGCTTCTCTTTAATCGGCTATTCAGAGGTACAATAAATAAACTACCAGCGAATTAACATTTTTCCATTGAGTATTCGCTCATGAGTCATCGGAGATATTTTAGTGTCCTACATGTATCTATCTTGACAATATGATCAGCTGGACCATGTCACTTAGACCCTCCAACCCGCATTCTTTGACACCAAATGTACTTATGAGACATGCAAAACGAAATATCTAACTAGGACCCTATTTTTAGGGAAAACTTATCATTTTGACGATAACATTTGTATATATCTGGGTCAAAGGTCAGTGCCAAAACGAGACTGGATCGGAACTGGCGACAGTGGGTCGGAACTGACACCTCTCATTAAGAAATGTGATCTTATATTCCCTACAGTTCAGTTCATCACCATCTAAGTCACTTTGTTAATAAATTCTATAGACAATCGTACTGCGATCCTGATAATGATTTTGCCAATCAAATCATTTCCTTTTGAAACAGACAAATTTCACTTTGGTGGGTCGGAACTGGCGATGTGACTGTATGGAGTGCAGAAATGGATAATCTAAATTACGTAATTATCCATGTCAGAGGATTTACCGGAATATGTAGAGGATTTCACTGCGGGTGACATAAGAAGTGTCTTAAGATTATCGGCACGAAACTTCGGCAACAAGGACTGCCTAATAAGTTTCAGATTTGACCTCTTGTAGTTAAGGCAGACAGGCGCAATGTCCACGTGTGAAGCTCACGCGCCATTATTTATGTCCATGCATACTTGGCATATTACGAGCGAAGCTCAAGGAAGCACACGGCAAGCGTCGCCACTGACTTGCTGCATTGTTTGTCACGCAAACCCATTCGTTCCTCATAGTGTATGCATGCACAGTCACAAGGTTACATCGAATCAAAGACTTATTGGTCAATCCGTGGGATAGCGATCAAATATGTCGACTTTTTGCATAAGTTGTTGGACTGGGGGAATTTATTTTGAAACTCACTTAATTATGCAATATGCTGTAATCATATGCCTTTCTGGAGTAGTTTGAATGATTTACAATGGTGAAATTTATTTCTGTGCTGTTCCTAAGTTTTTGTATGTTCAACTCGATGTTACCGGTGTAATCTGATACAATGATAGCTTTGAACTTCTCCTCCTAACGTTCTAAAGTATTTATTACTCCAATACGGGCTAAATTGCCGGAGAACGATGCCTCAATAAAACGCAACATAAAGTCCGGAATAGACTATAATATAATGCGTAATTAATAGCTCTATAATGTAGGAGTAGGCTCTAACAATCCACAAACTTAACAGTCTAAAGTCGAGACAAACTTGTTATTACATTATCGAGTTACATACGTTTGTCGGTGTAACGCCGCCTTTCATTACCACGTGACCAAGAAGTGGAGCGAGGGCCGCACGTGCAATTTGATGGACTCATCATTCATGACTGATAAATGAGCCTGAACAGGATTTACAGCAAGAATATATTCCCTTGAATGCAACGAGAAAGCTATTTAGCTGAGAGCGGACAGGGTAATCACTTTACATAGAAACAATGAAAAGGGACCGTTTCAATCGTACCCTTCAGTGTGGCAATAAATTGAGCACACGTGGCATGCATGCGTGTACGTTTTCACGAACACGGTCCGCCAGAGATATGGGTATTTTTCATATTATTAAATCCAATTCTCTAATAAATCGGTTTCGAGTTTTGTCTTAATTGAAAAATAAATATATGACATTCAGCCAGAAGAACGGGCATTTTTTTTCTGAAAGCACAATAGAACCTGGGTATCATGACCTGATCAAATTTAATTCAGTTAGATATCTGGAAACACAAGCACCTGCGTGTAGTCCTTGTTCTGATGCAAGAAGCATGTGAACTTTTCAGATGCGATTTGATTTCATGAACGCGGCAATTTGATACGATGACTGGTTTTATTACGACGAAGAAAATCAAACATGGAAAAGATTATGCCTATCTGGCATGGGGACGGAGTGGTTGGGAATCTTCTGGTATAAATCATGCTTCCGGTACATCATCTGTCCAAAATCTTCTAACACCTGCAGTGTCTGTGGAAGAATGGTACGGTTCCTCGGAAATATATTCCTTTTCATCTTCAAAATCATATTTTTTTCTTTTATAATTTACTTTACACTAGGCAGTTTACATAAAGTCTCAACTTCGAAACAATTGCAACGGCCAATTGAATACAACTGTATTAATGGGTTTTATTCCAGTGTTTTGCAGGCATTTAACAAAGAATATGACTCAATACAACCGTCCAGTCCGTGATTCAATATTCAGCCGTCGTCCATTGAAGAATTTCCGCGTGCAAAATCTAAAGACCTATTTCGTGTAACAGCATTAGCATCAAATCAAGAAACAAATATAATAAATATGGTATAGTTTACTGCAAAAGAGAAACACTTTTAAATGAAGCCGGCAAGACAATGATGTTCCAAATATCAAATTCATATTCTTACATCCATATGACTTTCATTAAAAAAGTCGTTGTCTAGAGAATGATGTATCTCAGTCACGCTGTGACTGTTCATATGAAAGTTATGTTGATGTTGAAGTACATAGTGTTCAAACGGCCTTTGGCTCCGAGGTTTTCGAAATTAGACCTAAGTTACGAAACGTAACGTCAAAAAATTTTCGCCGATCAAACCCGATCCTAGTTCTAATATTCTTGATATATTTTCCAGACACATCTTTTGATCAACCATCAATCCAATTTGATGCAACTGATGTTCAAGATTATTTCAACTATGAAATTCTGTATGAATTTTTTGTATTAGGTGTATGCACAGGAACGACAAACATTCCTCGTCCTCTGAAACATGAACGTTAGCATAAAGTAATTACGTCACTCAAATTTTGACGTTGATGCAAACGCATATAGTGAGCCGGGCCTCAAGAAAAGTCACTGGAGCGAGCTGATTGCATTACACTGAAGATGAAGATATTACTGAATTATTGTGGAAAAAATGCAGTGGTCCACACTTCGTGATCCGAGCATTCAATTATTTCATCCAATGACATAATTTCAGCCCTACATCGTTCAAAATGACTGGCTGCTCATCTTGAAAACGCAATGGATGATGGTGTCGTTTTTATACAACCAGTTTAGCTTCCACCTCTGTGAACTTCCAATGGTTCCGCTTGATTCCATGATAACACTTGTATTGGTCATCTATACTGTAGATGAGCATTCCAAACACTTGGAGACACTGGGAGATGTTCAGCTTGATTATAACCTAGACAAACAAGTTTAGAGTTCTGTAAGTTCAGCATGATACCCTCGATACACTTGGTGATATACCGTAAATGTGCATTCCGTTTATTCCGTTCCAAATGGGAGATTATTTACTTGGTTCTAAACTTCAAACCAAATCGTTAATGAACTGAATTGAGGGCAAGACGGGGAGAATGAACCGTTCTCCGGAAATGCATGTCATCGCAGCCGGAAGTTCTTCTCGTCTTTTACACGTGTCGAGACAAACTACTGGCCTGGCAGAGAGCAGATATATGGACCACTACCCCCGGCTTGACTGCACAGCGCCACACGTTTTGCCCCGGCCCTTCGGCGAGCAATTGTCTAAAATATGTGCGGCCATCAACTGCTTCTGGTTTAGCAAATTTTCGTTTCCTTCATCCGAAGTCCCGAGAGCAGCCATCATCTGCCATGTCTGTCACGGAACCGGAAATAGAGTGATTGGCTGATCTGCGCAAAGGCATGATCACACGCAACCCTGTTTCCGGTTTTATATCCGCTCCAATCTGTCAGGTATGGAGAGATTGCACGTTTGCAGGGATATTGAGGACATGTCCACGTTCATCACTGAATTTCGATTTCTTTAAGCTCCTGAGATTCAGATTTGATAAACCACCATGAATACAAGAATCATCACTGGATTTGAAACGATAGGATGTTAAAGAATCGCTAACTATGTAAATTACATGTATAGATAGTGGTAGTTCTCGTTTCACTTCACCTTAGTTGGAAGTTTCTGCTCGAGAAAGAGAATGTGAAAATTATGTAACAGGCAGCTTAGGTAAAAAAATATTGGAATTAGAGTTAGCGGAGGTACGAAAATACGCATATGAACCCAGAAATATAAAGATTACAACACATATAAGGGAAGTGGGAAGAGGTGCCGACATACTGACTGCGTCACATGACTTCACAGAATAGTCTTCTGGTTAACCTATTCTAAAGCACATACCAAGAATCTAACGATTAGTGATATGTGTTGTATCTCAGGTACGCTTTTATTGTACCTGTTCATGTGGCAACTTAGATGATATGACCACACGGCCCCTAGCACCGGCATAAGCGGTATTAGATACAAATCTAGAGATTGCTTAACTAGATAAATGATAGTCCCCAAACTAGACTTATTGTGCTGACACACCAATTTCAGTGACAATCGGACATGTTTGTCATACACTTTCATCTGACAGATATTTTCCGCCTGATTTTTAAATCTAATATTCTCCTTGAAATTTTGCCATTTTTAATTTACCCGTGATCCTTTGAATCTACGTATATTACCTCTGGGCGTTAAAGGAGTCGTCATTTTGTCATCATTATTTTTACATATACCGGTGGTAGAATTCCATACTCCCTGACAATATAGTATCACGATATGTAGATCACTGACATGCAATGATTGATCTGGTGGAGATGTTCATAAGAAAACTATTTTGTGATTATGGACAAGGGGAATGGATTATGGACAAGGGGAATGGATTATGGACAAGGGGAATGGATTATGGACAAGGGGAATGGATTATGGACAAGGGGAATGGATGATGGACAAGGGTAATAAATTATGAACGACGACAGTCTAATGCATGTCTGATATGACATCTTATATCGAGAAAGTAGCTAACGTCCAAATGAGTATAAAGAACTGAGGCTAGCTGGAGGACTGGATATGATCGAAACATATTCGGTGACACCGGTGTAAAAGGGAAAGATTGTCTGGTGGGAATAAATGTCTGGGGCCTATTTTCTTTAACCCGCTAAGACATTTGTGGATTGTTAGTCCCCGAGGCTCGCCCTCTGTACATGTCTCTCGACAAATATATGTAGGTTCATTGTTTTGGTGAGAAATTAAGCCGTACGACGTCGAGCATTACAGGTTAGTTTTCCTGGGTATTGTTGCAGTTACCATGTTTACCTCATGCTGAGGCGTTTACTCCATCAGACGATGCTCATTCATTAACATCAGATGAGTTGTTTGAGCTGATCTGTCATCACAGCTCTCGAGCTAGCGTATCTAATTCCGCTTAAGCCGGTGCTAGGGGCCGTGTGGATACTTCATAGTCTCCACATGACCATCTGCAATAAAAGCGCGGCTGAGATACCAAGGCAACGTCTGAGAATCCATCGAATTTTCGAATCTCAATGTCAGGTGTCGACGAATGCTTTCCTGCTTTTCAGTCGCCAGACGTCGTCAATTTTTCCCACCTCTTGCATATCGCTCTAATCTATTCCTGATTTGCAACTCAGTTAAGATACATTTTCCAAAAGAGAAACATTTGAAAAGCGACATTGTTTCCTGAAACAAACATTTCTTTCACACGGACTCCTGTGGATTTTTTTCTATAAAAGATAGCTTAAGCTGGTTAGACAATGTGTTCAGAGGTTTAGAGCGCTTGCTTTTATTATCAGCAAACTCTAATCACACACTTGACACACCCATCCAGCAATTTAGTTGTATCTGAGCTTCAGCAAGAATGTTTCTTCCAAAATCTTCCAACCCGTGATTTTCTACTCACTGAATACTTTGTGTATGAACCCCGTGAGTCTAAAAAGTAATCTAGAGGAACACAGTTAATGCCAAACAACCTTTCTGTTGGAATTCTAGCGTTGTTGAATTAAGACTTCCGTTTAGCGGAACTTGTTCAAATACGACAGCTGTCTACGTAATGTCGAATCGGACTCTTGTACTTCATACGGAAAAAAACTTGTGGGCATTCTTGATCAAGTTATCAAGGCCTTGATAAGTTATCAAGGTTATCAGTTATCAATGATATTTCGATATAATATCACGGCAGATATGGTGACATTGGAGATTAGCTTTGATTCAAGTTTCATAATTTAGATATATTACAAAACCCATGCTAATATGTACGCGAAAAAGCAAAAAAACAAAACAAAACAAAACGAAAACAACAGACAAATCTCAATTACAAACGTTCGTCGACCCTGTTTTACATTAGTATTAACTGTGAGTCGTTGCAGTGTTAAACTGGTTTATTTTTTGTACAAAACAAAGTTTTTTGGTACATAATTTTTCCATGAGAAAAATATGATGTGCATTTCTTTCAAGAACAACCTTTCTGGTTACTTTTGTTCATTTATGTGTTAATCCGAGATAGGTTTTGAGACCCATCATGGCATGTTGATGAACATCTATTCGCCATCCGATTGTTATCTAGTTACGTTAAACGACAATATCATTGCCATTGACGAACCATCACACGGGGCATAATAATACCCCAGCCGTCAGTCAGATTTTCTGACAGCATTACCGCCCGAGCAGCACACAGCCGGAAGTGACATATAGTAAAAGCGATGCTTGTCGAACATTCCGATTACATTACACCACTGTTGACCTGGAGTTAAAATGAATGGCCCAGAGATTATTTTCTCCGTTTATATGGACAGAGCATATGAAAAGTAGTTCGCTCCTGTGCAAAACTGAAGCTAAAATCGGATTCAAGCTGAAACGTGTGGGCGTCGATTTTGCTCTATACGCCATAGGCACGTCGTGAAGGTCACCTCCCCCTAATGGGGGCAGGGTCCTAGTGGAGTGAGCATGTGAAACAGAGCATGCGCTGTTGGGATTGGTCATTGACACATTGGAACACGGGTATCAGGGAACTTGAACACCTCTAGGCAAAATATTCCCCGAGTTTTATATCTATCAATTTGAACACTACACATCTTGTTCAGTAGGATTTTGGAAAGTTTCTTCTCTTTTTTACTTTCTCATCCCGCGAGACTTGTTTCTGCGAGAAGAGTCTCACGCTTAAGTGATCAACCTCCACGCAGTGCATGCTCCGTTTTACAGGCTCACTCCACTTTACCCCTGCACACAAATTTGCGACGTTTCTATGACGTATAGGGGGAAACCCACGCACACACAGTTCAGTTTGAATCCGACCGAACAACTCCTCCAGTTTTGCACATGAGCGAACTACTTTTCATATGCTCTTCCCATAAAAACGGGGGAACTAATCTCCAGATCATTCTTTTTAACGCTAGGTCAACAGAGGTATTATGCAAAATTGAAAAGTAATGGAAAGGTTTGGCAAAACATCGATTTTACTATACACGATGGCACTTCCGGCGGTGTGCTGCTCGGGCGGGAATCCTGTCCAAAAATCTTCTGGTGACTATCGCCAACGTTTATGGCGATGAATGTGGGTAAAAACAAACTCGAACCTGGTGAATTATTCCCTCACAGTCAACTGCGAAACGTAACCACCTCACCCGGGCATAATATTACCCGTCAGATGTTTGGACGGGATTCCCGCGGGGTTTCCCCTATACGTCATAGAAACGGCCATCTTCCGCTATTGTGGGCAGGGCTAAAGTGGAGAGTGTCTGTGAAACGGGGCATGCGCTGTGGGCAGGTTGTGCGAAACGAAGCAGTATGAGTTGTCTGCCTTGTTCAAACGTTCGCTTGACGTTTATTATTGAACGTCAAAACAGCTCATAATTATTTTAATTTCTTGGTTACACTTAACAGATTTGGCTAACTACCTGCATTTTTGTTTATATATTAAGGTTGATAAAATGATTACCAAAATTCGTTCAATGGTCGGTTTATTTAATTAAAGCAGTCGCTGTCAATTTTGATAAAACTCACTGAAAATGCCACGCTGTAGCTTCATGAGTATAAAAGGGGACTTAATGGCCTACATTGTTAACGTAGATACACAATTCAATTGTTTGAAATTTTGAATTGTCTCTTGACTGTTGATAAAGTTACGGAAAAAGTTCCTCAGAGCAATGATGTAAGAGGGAGCCTCACTGAGAAAATAGAGGTATGACTCCCACTTACACGAGAGTCATGTCGCACCAGCGTGAAGGAAGATATCCCTTTGTTCTGTCCATTAGCTGGTCCAAGGGAGATAATCTATACTGCTGTTCGCAACATACTCACGACAGACAAAGTTGCCTCCCTTGTAGCACGACTTTTCCCAATAAACCTGGGATACTCACATATAATATTTGGTATACATTTTAAAATAGTTGACGTACCGCTGGATAAAATAATATTACACATGAAATTATCATGATCACAACCAAAGCCTGGTTGAGACGTGTTTGAACTTCCAGAACCGGTCCTCGACTTCACTTGACATATTTGGCTGTTCATATGTCACGCATGCATTTTCAGAAATTTCATTGCCCCTTAGCCCTAGCTCTACCTACTGAATCGGGATTATTCTGCAATGCCTAACGGCTACGCATCTCTGTCGCCCTCTCAAGTATACGCCATCACAATGTTACCCACGGGGGCTCTTACCTTTGTTAAACGTTTTACTGGGGGGGGGGGGTTGAACTGAAACAAAGAGGGGTTGAACTGAAACAAAGAAATTTAATAAACTTAGTCCTCCCACTGACAACGGTAACGATATCCTGTGGTGTTACCTTTCGAAGAATACTCATGTCTGCAATTTGGAATCATTTCCAGTGCAGCTTATTATGAACAAAATTCATTGGTGTCATTTTTTTTTTTTTAAGTTAATGTCAGACTTTTCCTTTGACGTTCCAGTCTATAAATCCAGTCTGTTATATCGAAGAAGTTGACATTTAAATCAGCAGCCTTGAATGTCAGTTTCTTCTGTTTGTTATGTCCTCGTGATGGTCCAAGGGAGATAAACCATAATGCGAGCTAGAACATACTGATGACAGATAAAATAGCCTCCCTTGTGACGCGATCTCCCCTCGAATAAACCTTGGACGTCCGTATAAATATGGAAGCCGGATGCGGCCATTCGTCGCTTCGTCACATCGACTTTCTAAAAGTCGAAGTCGTAGTCAAAGTCGAAGTCGATTCGGCGATTCGACGATGCGAAGTGACGAAGTCGACTTCGTCACTTCGCATCGTCGAATCGCCGAATCGACTTCGACTTTCGCTACGACTTCGACTTTCACTTCGTGAAATCGCCGAATCGACTTCGACTTTCGCTACGACTTCGACTTTCACTTCGCGAAATCGCCGAATCGACTTCGACTTTGACTACGACTTCGACTTTTAAAAAGTCGATTTGACGAAGCGACGAATGGCCGCATCCGGCTTCCATACATATACACCCGATATGCTATAGTGTAGTTTGTTGAAGTAAATTGGTTGAATGATATCAGAGATAAAGTCATTGGAATGAGACACGTGACGTCATTTGTGATGATTATGGTGATGGTGGTGGTGGGATATGCGGTGCTGATTTACCAACTTCGTTTGGCTCGTTATAGCCATTTCTGGGACGATAAAATATCCCCTGTCAGTTGAAAACAGGTTTTTCGAAGTCAGACCCCAGACATCCAGAGATTTGAAACCCAAGTAACACTGGTGTGAGTGTTAACAATGCAGGATCGACAATGGATGTTCAACCTATAAATAAGAAACAATTCCGCTGCATTGTGGCCTTAATTGAAGTATAAATTCACCATCTTTGAACTACGCAGGTGATAACTAAAATCCAATAAGGTGTTTCGATTTGAACGCAGGAACGGACGCAGGTGCAATAGGAAGTGAAGTCCGTTATTTGGACCGCATTTTCAGGGTCAATGTCACGTTTTATATTGTGGGTATGAACTTTATTCCAATCATGTAACCGATATTTTCAGGGTCAATCTCCTGTTTTATATTCTGACTATTAGCTTTATTCCAGTCTTGTCACCCACATTTTCAGAGCCAATATCATGTTTTATATTGTCACTGTGAACTTTATTTCAGTCTTGTCACCCACATTTTCAGGGTCAATGTCATGTTTTTTATTGTGGCTCCGAACTTTATTCCAGTCTTGTCACAAACATTTTCAGGACCAATGTCATGTTTTATATTTTGAGTTTGAACTTTATTCCAGTCATGTAACCGACATTTTCAGGGCCAATATCATGTTTTATGTTGTGGCCGTGAAATTTATTTCCGTCTTATCACCCAAATGTTCAAGGCCAATATCATATTTTATGTTGTTACCATGAACTGTATTCCAGTCTTGTCAATCACAAATATTCAGGGCCAATGCTATGTTTTACATTGTGGCTTTGAACTTTATTCCAGTCTTGCCACCCGCATATTCAGGGTCAACGCTATGTTTTATATTGTGATTTCAACTTTATTCCAGTCTTGTCACCTTTTGATTGTAAGAGATGCTTTTTATCGAGCGACTACTTTTGGAAGATCTTTTTGGTCGGGTGAGGGAGGATTGCATCTTGGGTTATTTGAGAGAAATCGGGCTGTTACATAAGTTTTAATGTGTGTATGTTTAAATGCGTTGGATTACTAAGTTAGTGACTTGAGTACTTAGAATTTTATTTGATCGTCGCTATATAGCTGAAATATTGCTGAACGCGACATTAAACCTTAATTCTCTCTCTCTCTCTCTCTCTCCCACATTTCCAGGGTCAATGTCAAGCTTTATATTTTGATTTTGAACTTTATTCCAGTCATGTAACCCACATTTTCAGGGCCAATATCATGTTTTATGTTTTGGCCGTGAACATTATTCCAGTCTTATCACTCAAATTTTCAAGGCCAATATAATACTTTATGTTGTTACCATGAACTGTATTCCAGTCTTATCAACCACATATTCAGGGCCAATGTTATGTTTTAAATTGTGGCTTTGAACTTGTCACCCGCATTTTCCGGGTCAATGATATGTTTTATATTATGGTTATGACCTTTATTCGAGACGTGTCACCCATATTTTCATGGTCAATGTCATGTTTATATTGTGGCTATAAACTTTATTCCAGTGTTGTCACTCACACTGTCAGGGCCAATGTCAGGTTTTATTTTGTGGCTATGAACTTTATTCCAGTTTTCTAGAAATAAAATGCACCTACGGAGACAAAGGCGAGAAAGTGTCATCGTCTGTTGATTCTGGATCATGGCCAAAATTTTAAAACATACGCATATTCGTCGCAGTTTTCAAGATCGTCCATCGTTGTTTTATCTTTCAAAGAGCACGATTACTTCGCCACCGCGGCACACGTGTTTCATATCTTGTCCAACTTATTCACCAAAAGCTGTATACATAGAGGACATTTTCTTCCTTTGCTTTTACGACCTTGTTTGAAATCGTCACACTTTCGCAGAATCTAACGAATATGCTATGGGGGAGACATACAGAACGTTCCGGGCTGTTACAATCGCGGTTAGGGTAGTTAGCAATGCCCAATAAGTCGTCATCTCCCATGTAATAGAGTCGATATGAATGTCAAGGATGTCAAGAAAGGAAGACATACCGGTAGGTTGTTCTCTGTATCCACTGCCGCCGATAAGAGATAACTGGCTTAACTCGTGTAATTTTCCATGAACCGTATCTGAACTGTTTTATATAGTTAATTATCTTGTTATTTTGTCATGTCTGCATGTGCTCAAACATGCAAATAAATCATATCGCATCGAATAAAGATAAAGCAGATTATTGATGAACGACGGCTGGCAACTGAATGCTCGATCTGACGGATAACCTTCACTGGTATCATTTGTCTCATTCGCTAAGTTACTTTGGGAAGAGACCAGTAGCAGTATATTCGTATCTATGTGTCCGTTGACCTTTGAAATTTGCATATCACGCAGGGGCAAAGGTCACAGTCGGTGACGTATCTGTATATTACATGTTGCGATAAATTTCTCATCTGTTGCAAAATATGAACATTATTCGTGAAAATCAACGAAGACATTGAAGGCAATCAAATTGGCGATCTCTCAATATGCTGATGATACAATCTTATGACTCACTCTCTTTTCTCAAACGTTTCTCAAAAGTTTTCCTATCGGTCTAAAAATTAAATAAACCACAACCCAGGGAGTGAAAATATAACAAGGAAACATTTCATTAAAAATGGAGCAGATAGGTTCCATCACTGGACTGGAACTCGCATAACTTCAACCCCCCTGGGTGTTACTTTCTCCCCCAATCTGACCAATATGGCTACAATATCGTATTTTACACAATACTTTTCACCAATCAGGGTTTTTCTAAAGAGGTAACGTCATTTAAAATATATATTCAACAAATAACATATTTTGATAAATGTTATTAGTAGTTGAGATTAACTGTGGTAAAAGTTTTCATGTGAGCCTATTTTTTTAACATCACGGGCATTGAAATCACACTTATGATATTCTCTGAAAAACATGACAGCACCTGCACGTGACGTCATAATTTATCTTCGGAGGGAGGTGGAATTTTATTGGGATGTAACTCTGTAACATACAACTCTGAACTCGGAGAAGTGGGGTCACGTGTGACTTTGTAGTGTGTGATGGGTGGGGATGGGGAGCATGGTTAACTTGTCAAGCATTTTTTCACATGATCCGTATTGGAAGAAAATACCACCTTGTGATACATATACATGTAGGTATGGCTCTTATATGTATTTGCTAGCCCATGATGTATATATAGTAGCAGTAGTAGTAGTATCGAGTAGCAGGGCTGAAACCTGTAGTGTTGACTTCTGTGTGCAATGTGGCGGGTTGTGGAGGTCAAATGTCAGTGACCCTGCGCCAATTCCGGTCATGCGGTTGACCATTGCTAGAGGTCGTTGACCCTTGCTAGAGGTCAACCATACCTTTAAGTCTTCTCAATCACTTCAATGTTAATTGACCTATACATGTCAGGACAAGTCGGAGCTTGTCTGGGCATCCCCGTGACGTCATCAATTCAGGGCAAACAAGTCAACATGTTTTGGTGAAGAGAGATATGTCACCAAAGTCCGTGTAAGGTTCCCGAAACTATCTCCAGGACTATGTTCAGCATAGCTGCAAGTGGGGAACCACCATAGGGTGAAATCCCCAGGAAAGTCGGACTGCACATGATCCCATGATTTTTTTCTTGTAGAGCAAAGTAATGTAGATATTTGATTCATTTGGCTAATGCTATAGAGTACGATGGGCGGGGTTTCGGGGCCGTTGGTTGACGTTCGCCGGTAAATTCGTGGTACATATTGTGCAGACACCGATGTGCCAGAAGCCCATGCAGATGCTGAGAGCATATCGGCTGATTCTGAGCGTCCATCGACTGACACTGATGCAGAAACTGCTGAGAGTCTATCCACTGATACGGAGAGCTTGATCGCTGATATGCTACGTCTCAGGGAAGCCCGAGTGAGATAGAACCCACCTTTCTTGGATGGTATTGTGTATGAGGCGATCAAGCGACGCCGGTCAGGTTAACTTACAGCAACGGTACATGCATACATACATCTGATACAAAAAGAGCGATGATACATGCATTGTAAATACACCCAACGCGACTCCCCAAGCTTGGGTATGATGTGATGGAGGGAAGAATAAACTATATGAAAACGAGCGTGTTGATCTTTCTTTTTCTCATCTCTCTGTGTCATGGCGTTAAGACGTCAGGAACTCGGTATAGACGTGTGAGGATGTTACTGCGTTGGGACAGGCGCTGAGCAACGCCACCACCATCACCGTTGCCAGTGGCTCACATAAAACGTTATATGATGATGATGACGACTCACTCCTCATCCTCTCCGTCACTCCTCCTACTTCTCCTTTACCTTGCTCGCTCTCTCAGATGCACGCACATTCTTCCCCACACACAGACACCCCCTCCCCACATACACATACCTATGCCCCCATTCAAACCTTTGTCAGGTATGTCGATATAATTCGGGAACACTGTAGCAATCGTGATGCAATATTGCAGCGATCGTCGGCAATGGTTTTGCCACGATGTTGCACCAATATTTCCCGATATTGACGAACGCTGTCGTCGTAACAATGTTGCACCATAACATCCTCAAAAATGCGATTTTTACATCAAGAATTCTTTGGGAAGGTAGTTTCTTATAGACGAAATTACATTTGGAAAGGATATCTTACATAGGAATTTAGACAGAATATCCCTATTTCGAATGTAATTTCCTTATTAGTTATCTCAGAAGTACTTATTAAGGAAAACTGTCCATGTTGGAGCACCTAATAAGGAAGCATTCTTGTACACACACACATACGCACCCACATACAGGGTTCAGGTAACTAAAAGGTAGCCAGACCGAACATGGGCCCTTCCTCTACTACTCACCGCGTGCACATGCGCACCTCCGGAACTATCTTTTCACTACTACTCCACGATTGCGCATGCGTGTATCAGCAACAGCCTGAATCTACCCGATAAGAGTTCCCACCCCACACGACACATTTGGACCACGTATGGTCCACAACTCAACAAAAACTCCTCACCTCTAATCCCCCTCTACAATACTCCACGACTGCGTCAGAGCATCATGACGTCGTTCTCGTTGAAACTGACTACTTCAATAGAGCTTCAAGAGCTTCACGGATTAAATGCAACGTATAAAGTTGGTGGGAAATGGTGCCGGAGTACTGACAAGAAGTCATATGATCCCACTGGCCAATATTCTGACTGCATATATAAAAATATCACAAAAACTAAAAATTATCTCTGTGAAGATTTGTATCTCAATGACACTTTTTATTGTAGCTGTTCATGTGGGCATGTTGAATGACATGAGCGGTATTAGATACAAATATTCCATAGCAATGATGTAATAACCCTGTGAAGTCATCTGATGAAAAGCGATTACCTGTGTGAATGTTAGATAGAAGAAACGACTCAAACGGGGTCATAAGCTCTTATTCAGAGCACAAGACGTTGATGCCCGACGCCGACCAACCCACACTCCATACTTTTCTCCACATTAAATTTTATCATAACTACCCTGAACTTTCACTCGAAACTGCCATTTTTCTAACGTATCCGTCTTTGCATGCGCAGATTGACATCATTTCCGATAATTAAAAAACCACCCCAGCCTGACCCTACCCCACGAGAACTCCAAAATGATACCTTGCACGACACATTTGCACCAGGGATGACTCACCTATACCCCAAAATGTCAATCCCAATCCTTCCGGACGAGTGCGAAGTCGCACCATGAATTTACTGCGAAATTCAACCAACGGCCCAGAAACCCCCATCTTCACCACGTCGCGGTTTCTATTTGTGAGCCAAAGGCGAACCCTTGACCAACTTGCATAGCAAACCGCGTTCCGCCCACACACTCCGGTTACGTGACCTAGAAAACTGCGCTGGTGGTAAAATACGTTTGGGTTTTACTTTCGCTGCTAAACTCTAAACTATTCGCTGATATCGAATGTAAAATATTTAATCCAAGCACGCATAACAATAAAATATTAATGGATAGACCAGTGAAATTTTATAGAAATCCGTGCGTTTCAACCCAATTCAAGTCCTTCAGTGGGAAGGTGAGGTCGGATACACTGACCGCCTTTAAAGCTTCGGTGTTTTCTACATTTGCCTGGCTTGTTGGATGTTTGATGGTAGATGAATGGAGATGAATGAGTTTATTTTCTCTTCAAATAGATTTTGTTTTAAACTATGTTTCCCTATATTTATTAATGTTCATGGTTGTTGAAAAGGTGCATGTTCTTCTGCACTGGGTATCGCACAAGCTATCTGCTATGGTGTTTTCGATCTGTTGTCACGGTCGCCATGGTCGCGGTGCTTAAGTGATCTGATTGGTCAATATGTACAGGATGCCGCTGTGTGTCGTTGATCGCGATACATTGCCCAAGCGGACCAGGGGTTATATCTATCATAGAGATAGAGATACCCCTGGTTTTAGCGAGGATGCGAAACCCCTCGCATCGTGCAGCGTAAGCCAAATAGGAAAAATACCCACACTATATACGTTGCTCTATAAGAAAAAAAATCCATATGGGTTCATGGCGATTTCTCTCCATGTGAGTTCGTCAATTGCCATTAAGCTGGACATTGTGCTGGAGATATAGTGTCCGGCATATCGTCCTTGAGAATTGTTTGCCCCCGAACATCACGAGAATGCCCAGTCAAGCTTCGACCTGTCCTGACATGTAATGATAGACATAGTTCAGCCAATCAGCTCACCGCTTACTGTGAAAGGAAGTTGATTACCTGCCCATGTACGTATGACTATCTTGCGATTAGGACAGAAAACAAATTGACAGATTACGGGAGTAGACATAGAATTGTGTTCAAAATGTTGTTGTGTTCTCTTTGTGAATAAGATATATCCGATTCTGTACGCCTAAGAAATATTGACAACAAGAAGGCCGCGGCCAAGTTTTCGTGTTTTTCGCCAACAAGCGAATTTATTTGTAAGGACTCTGGGAAGAAACTCGAACGATTAGTGATCATCAATCTGAGGCCTTCGTGTGGCAGCTAAACTGTTTCCACAAAATGCCACATGTCAAGTGGATTGCTTGTTTATGCAACTGGCATTCGTCATAAACAGAATGAGGGATTGAAACTTGACGGACCAGTGCAACAACAACAACAACAACAACAACAACAACAATAACGATAACAACAACAGCGACAACATTGTCAATGAATAAATTTCAGCGTCACCTAACCAGTCACGCGTTTAGTCACTTGGCAATCCCATGGACACATTTTCTCTCCATTAGTCTTAGAATCCACGCCTACTTGTCACATAAATAATATTTTGCTAATCACAACAGATTTATAAACCCATACAAAAGTAGGTCACAGAAGTGCAAAGCGGATTATGAAATAACCGGATCAGATCGCCCAGGTTCATTGTTTGTATCACTGGGAAGTTGGGGACGGGCGTTGACGGGCGGGGGAGGGGTGGGGGGGGGGGGCACTTGTATCTGTGGTATCAGGGAAGGGCGCGGTGAGGGGAGGCGTTCTGGCTGAAAAGAGGGGCACGTACAACTTAACTATGTCAACCCAATTCGTCCCCATCAAGATAAATTTTGAATGGTCCCTAATCAGATATTTTACATTGCAAGTCTCGAGAGGGGCACGTATAACAACTCTGCCAATCCAATTCGTCCCCCTCAAGATAAATTTTGAATGATCCCCAATCAAATATTTTACATTGCAAGTCTCGAGTTCCTTTTTTAGCAGTGTGCCCATACCGAATAAAGTGTTAAGTGAATAGCGATTCCAATGACACATTTCCGAAAACAACATACAAGGTTGGACGCGTCTGCAGTAACTGGTGCTGATGGAGGTCTGTCCGAGGAGCAGTTCGTTCCAGTTGAAACAGTGTCATTAACAGACGACACGTGAAAGCAAGACAAATCCTCGTCCGTTGACACTAGACGAGAGTCAAGTTGATCAATAGTTAACGATCCTACATGTGTATCGGATTGCTTACCAGTGGGCGACGGTGCACGAGGTTCAAACTCAGAACGAGCAGACGACTCGTCAGACGGGTCAGGAAGCTGTGAGAATTGTTGCCGTTTATCGTTGCAACATATGACTCGCAGTCTGCCTGCATAATCAAATGTGAATTCCATCGACTCGACAGTTTTTTTGACAACGTTCAAAGTTTTGATTGGTATATATGCATTTATAAGCAGGGAAATACGGTATGACATGTTGGTTATACTGGAACTCACCATTTTCACCCAATATCTCGGGGTGACTTGATCAAGATGCTTTCTCACATAACCGGACACTGCCCTTTTGTAAAGGGTATGAATATAACTTGGCAGCTCTATAAACGTCTGGTTGCTAAAGTTCAGGATTGTAGAGTTAAATATGAAAGTATCGAAGTAGCCTCTCATTTCCTTCATGATCCATTTACATCGACCAGACATCAACATCTGACCAGCCTCACACACGGAAGGTTCTTCATCCTGAAGACGACGTAAAAGAGAAATATAGCTATTCGTTCCCGCATATAATAATGTACATAACTTTCATTATTTTATTTTTTTACGATTTTACTGTTTCAAGAAAGCAGAATTAACTGTAGTATGTGTTTATTTATATGCTATTATAGGCCTATTTTCAATATTGTACTGTAATGAAAATACTAGCGAATAATTCCCATAAATATGAATCCATCAAACAATCCTTTAAAATTGTTGGGTATTTCTCATGTCATTGTATGATGGTGATGCTGTCGTTCTGTAAAACATATGATGGAGCCTGTTTTGGACTGCCATGCCTGACGATGACAAGGGTAGATCACGGGGCTCGTTACCGTTGTTGATTTGTTAATTAGGTTGATTATTGGGGTAGGGAAGAACTGGAGTATATTCCCTTCCTCGACCTCCCACCTACAATCAACCTAATTAACCAGTTCACAACGGCAACGAGCCCCTGTGGGGGAGATGTGTGTCGAAGTGTTATCTATAGGATGCTTTTCGCCAATATTTTCAAAGTTATCCTCCTCTGTTATGTCAAGTTAATCAGTGGATCCCAACGCTTCTGGGTGAAGGAATACACATTAATTTGTGATATCAATATTTCTGATGTTAGAAATACGCTTCAATGTGAACCTTGATACTTTACGGGAATATCCCACCTCTACGGATTTGCTTTATGTAAAAGTGGTACTCGCCAGATCCGACATTCAATATTCAGCCGTCGTCCACAAAAGAATTTGTGTGTCAATAATCGAAAGACTTTTTTCACACGACAGATAGCATCAATTTCAAATATGCATGAAATTTAAAAAAAAAACAATATCGTTTCCTACTAGACAGAAGCGGTCCACAGTTTACAATGATGCCAGCAAGACATCATGATGTTCTGTACATAACATCCTTATATAAAACTGGCCCGTATTCTTTACCGAAATGAAATTGCAAGTCGTTTTCCAGAGAATGGTGTATCGCATGTATTGATTGTGATTGTTCATTTGATCACCATGGAGATGTGAAACACACGATGCTCAAACGGTCCCAGGCCCAGGTTAAGCAGAATTTTACACGATTTTCGAAAAGTAGCACCAGAGATATTGTATGCTACGATCGTATTTTGTTATGTGTCATGTGATGGTAACTGCGTACCATTCGTCCGTCTGTTTATGTCTGATGAATATGTATGGCACATGCTCATCAATTCGTTCACGACAATAATGGACTTTGCAACCCCCGAATTGCCGTTGACAGCTCAGTGTCGTCATGAAATTACCAATTTATATAGGCGTTCCTTTTGATTTCTGTATATCGGGACATTGATAAAGTAGAATGTTTTATTTTGCGTCGTGGCGATTAGTATCAGTGTTGAATTGTACTTGTTGAACTCAAATCTTCTTCAAATCTCCTTAAAATATATGGAGCTGCACCACTTGGGCATTGATCTAGCCGGTCTGACCACCACTGGCGGATTCCAGGTGAATTTTGGGCAACGAAACCCGCGCAACTAAGCTTAAAATACAACGATAGCCGAGGCGAACAACAGCACCATGTCAACAATAACCTTTCCCGTTGATTAACAATGTAGTATTACGCTTCCGACACAATGCTCAGAGAAAGAAGTGATTAAATTCCTTAAATGGTTCCAAGCGCCTACACTCAAAGTTTCTCAAGTTTGGCGATACATATCGCATGCTGATAGCAAAATACGAACGTAGCGTGCAAGATCTATGGCGCTACGTTTCGTAACTTGTGTCTAATTCCGCTTAACCCGGGGCTAGGGGCCGTATGAACCCATGTACTTCAAGAACCGCATGGTACTCATATGAACAGTCACAATCAAAGCGTGACTGAGATACATCATTCTTTAGATGACGACTTTACAGCGAATATTGTGGATTAAGAATACTGATCAGCGATACGGATTTGATATTTTTGGAACATCATGATGTCTTGCCGGCATAATTGAAAACTGTTGACCGCTTCTATCTTGCAGGAAACAAGCCTATGTTTTTGTATACTATGATTGTCTTTTTGAATTTGGTGCTGATACTGTTATATGGAGAATGGAATAGGTCTTTGGATTATGGACGCGGATATTCTCTAATGGACGACGGCTGGATTATGAATGACGGACTAGACGCTTGTAATTTGACCTGACCGCTGGATCAAGATTCTCCAAGGTACACAATGTTTGTTTCACCCTCCTCGAAATAGCCTGTTTAAATAAAAAAAATCTCTTTTTTCTAAGCGTGTACTATTAAAATGCGAACGTTTTGAACGAATAAATGAGTAAACGATAGAAGATACATGTAGAGGCTACATGTTTACCTAATCAGTTGATACCATCTTCAGTCGACTTCTCCGTTCACATTTCGAATTAGCCGTGATATATCTGTTTACAAACTCTGTTATATTTATAAATAGACACGAAACGTATTGACCTGGAATCCATTTGAATTTCGAATCTGCCGTATGGGTGGGTTATTGATTGGCTGTCTCATGTATCTAGCCACGCCTACCGCTATATTAGGAGAAATGACGTAACTACTGAGCGAATACGTCACCTCACACAGTCGTTGCGTATGTTCTGATTGGCTCGTCTCGGGTTTGTACTTGAAATTTACACCTGGGATTTGAATGCTTTAGGTGGTCCAATCTATCAAGACTAATTTGAATTGTGAATGGAGAAGTCGACTTGTACATGAAGATGGTAGCAACTGGTCCACAATACATTTATTCATACCGTGTGTGATTCCGTTGTGATTACAGGTTCCATGTGGAGAAGAACAGACATCATACCACCTGGATTCCTATTATGGCCTGTAGATAGTTTGACGTCATCGTTCGTGTTACATCTGAGACAATGTATGTTTCTGTAGACTGTATCGTCCATTGAAGCCACGGGGTTGAAATATGCCAGACAAGCTCTCTGTAAAAGGTCATCTGTGTGATTATGCTCTGTTAATGTCTACCTGGACACAGAGTGGAGATGGCGTTTGACTATGAGGCGAAACAACGAACCAGCAATCACTGGGTCGTGAGGAATTCTCTAGGGCCATTGCCAACATTTTCTCCAGTGTATTGACTTGCTCGTATAACTTCGGCATGCCGCATTCAAACTGAGCGTGCCAAGGAATAGGTTCGGACTCGCCATTACATTGCAGGCAGTACAGGTTTCTATAATTGATTCCTGTTAAACTGGAATAACATGGGATATTTTCGTATGGATTTTCGTACGCAGGGTGTAAACACTTCTGTCGAATCTCGTTGTTTGATCATTCTGGTGGACAGTCTGCCATCAAGAATCGAGCGAAGTCCATCCCCCAAATCGAATTCAAGTGTCTTGAACAGTTGGATGTTGATTTTCCTGTCGAACTGAAGTCTGTCTGAGGACTCAAATAATCACTATCGTAACAACAGTTATTTAGTTGTTTGCAGACGACACCACAAGAACAGAGACGAATATCACTATCCACTGAACAACTGGACACGAACCCATCGAAAAAGCTGTCCACTTGATTTTCTTTATTAATGAATGCTTGAAAGTTTGAAATTGTTCCATTACCTTGTTCTATGCCCATAGCATTCTTTGTTTCCACGAAAATTGCAGTTGTGTTGACACTTCCGTGATCTTGATCTGGCTGGCCTATTGAAGTTTCTCCGGTCTCATTTTCATTGCTATTCGCGTAAATTTGTGAATACGTTTCAAGTCGTTTGCTGGTGTTATATGAAGAACCCGTTATGTTGTCATATCTCCATTTCACAATGCCAGCTTGTGCCATTGAATCCATGCCGCTATTTTTCGTGTCAGACGTTTCATGACTAAGCATGTTTCCGGCGTCTGTTATGGGTATTTTCTCCACAAAGTTGACTGGATACCCAGCGCTGTTGCTTGAGGTAGACTTTTCTTCTCCTATCAAGTTGCTTGCGTCAATTTATCCACAAATCCACAATGTATCCACAATTTTAGGTGGAATTGTAGTTTGCAGACTTCTATTTGGTTCGTCTGTGTACAGGCGCACCGGAATTCCGCCGGTTGTTCCGGCGATCCAACAAACAAAATGAGTCACTCCCAGGCAAAATAACATTCTAGCATTTTTGGTCTTCCGGATGGTCCTGGCCATCGTAGAAACAAAGCTAGGAGAGTAGATAATCGACCGATCAAATGCTGTCCATTGACGAATACCTACTTGGAGATAAGTGCGTTTGAAGTAGAAGTCGCTTTTATCGTCTCTATATTTTGAGCACTGTATATATCGCTAGCTTTGTGGGTATCCTCGTTACAAGTCCTCCAACTGGTTTCAAAATAAGATAAGTCGTGCTAGACTCACACCCACAGCAGCTTCATTTGCGTTTCGCATAAAAGCATTGACGGTTATATTACGCCACCAGTCTCCAAGATTTCGTTCGCTTGCTGCCCTCGGGGCAAATTATGCTGAAGTGAGATGTTTTGATGCTCAGTATCCATGCGACGACGGCAAAGACCTTTTCCTAGCAGATCTGATAGATACAGACGGAAGACAGATATTATAAACAAAGTCCTAAATTATGAAAGAGTAGGAAAACAAAGAAAGAAAAAAGACGAAAATCAATGTGCGGCAGGCGTGATAAATATAATAGAACAGAAACAATGATATATGCCTCATTATTACCTGTCATAGAGGAGAATACAAGGGACGTTGTGAAAATGCCTGACGGATAAATACCGTCAAGAAGAGTAGATTCGTATAACAACATACGTTAATGTATTTCAGAGATGTAAACGCTGCTACAATGGGCTATAAAGCTTGAAGGAGAACCAAAACCGTCTACATGTAAGAAGACGAATATACTGAATACATTGAATACATACCGGATGTTATTTTTTTTTTTTTTTTTTTTTTTTTTATAATTTATATTTGATTTGATTTTCATACATAGGTCATACACACTGTACATA
The DNA here is from genome assembly GCA_036873755.1 of Hanleya hanleyi. Taxonomy (NCBI): domain Eukaryota; kingdom Metazoa; phylum Mollusca; class Polyplacophora; order Lepidopleurida; family Hanleyidae; genus Hanleya; species Hanleya hanleyi. The sequence goes on along the minus strand of JAVTVY010008101.1, from coordinate 11,431 downwards.
GCATAATCTATCGTACTACACAAAGATATTTGAACTTATAAATGAAATTCATATCATACAACTGAACAATCGTCATTACTCTCTGATTTATCTACATTGACAACAGCAACAACATCTATACGGGTCTAAACAGTAAATGTAGTGTTGACCAATACTGGTCAAACCTGCGCCATTCGCAATTCTTGTACTGTATACATTTGTCGGTTTCGTACGCTAATTTTAAGGCGTTTTGAACACTTTTCAGACAAGGGATTTGTTTAACTACTTTCATTTTATATATAGAAAATTTAATAATAGAGATACAATAATTAAGTGGCTTATTTCTGGGTTGTGAAAGACCAAGAATAACTTTTTCCGGAGAGAATAGAATTGAAATACCCACTGAGGCGAACCAATTTTCCAGTAAACTCCACAGAGGGTTGATATGTTCACATTCCCAAAAGAGATGAATAATAGTCTCTGGAACTTTGTTACAGAAAGTGCACAAGATAGATATATCAGGGTAAAGTTTATGTGCAAATAGATTAGTAGTCAGTATTCGGTTAATAATTCTGTATTGAAACCACTTATATTTCACATCTCTTTGATTTGTTACATTTTTATTCCATATAAGCCACTCCGATTCAGTATATTTTTTTCCAAGAACTGTTTCCCATCTTAGATGAGCGTTTGAAGTGGAAAATCGAGAATTCAAGAGAGTTCTATAATATATTTTACACCCTTTTTTTACACTTATTAACCGTGACATGGGTGGTGGTATTAACGGTGTCATATATTGTTTCTGTAATGATCCAAATCCCATGTTGTTTGCTGCTTTCCGTACTGCTTGACATACTGACAAGTATTCCAGAAAATTGGATGCGCATCTATAAATAGACTGAAAAGACTCATATGATAGAAATTTCCCGTTATTTTCTAAAATATCATTCACAAACCGCACACCTCTTCCATCCCAATGACCAAAATGTATAGCTTTGTTACCAATTTTAATTTTTTCATTGTGCCAAAGTTTTTCATTCGAGAAAGTTCTACAATCTTTGTAATCTATTTTTATTTGAAATTCTGTCCAGGCTAAAAGTGTGTCCCTCCAAAACACGTTTTCTATCTTTGGTATGACAGTAGTTCTTAGAAATGCGGAACCGACTCCTACTGGATCTATGTTATCTGGCATATACAATTTCAATATGTTACCCCACTTAGGATTATCAGCTTGTAATCTCCTAATCCATGATATTTTTTGTGCTTGGATTACATATTTTACGATGGGAATATCTAAACCGCCCTGTTCAAGTGGTTTGACAGAATTTTTCCTGAAAATTTTATCAGGTTTCGAGTTCCAAACAAATTCAAAACAGCGTTTCTGAAATTCGTCTATAAGTGGGTCTGGTGGGTTTGGAAGGGAGGGAAATAGATGGTTGAGTTTGGGCAACAGCAGACTTTTTAAAATGACATTTCTTCCTAATGGAGTCAATCCTCTTTTGGACCATATTTTCATAAGCGTGACGATATCTTTTAATTTATCTTTGTAATTTTTCTCGACCATTTCGGCCAGATTGTTTGTAAACACAAGACCTAATAGCTTAAAATCACCTTGTGACCAGTCTAAATTCCATTTCGTACGAAACCTCGTATTGGAAGCTTTAGTCGAACCTAGTTGCACAATTTTCGTTTTATCTATATTCATTTTCAAGAAAGAGGTATTTGCAAAATAATGTAATGTATCTAAGCAAGAATTTAAACTTTTAAGCGATCCATCCAAAAAAATAGTAGTGTCGTCAGCATATTGAGATAACAAATATTCTTCATCCCCAATATTTATGCCCGTTATGTTTTTGTTACCTCTTAACATTGCTGCTAATATCTCAGCGCACACCAGGAATATGTATGGCGATAGCGGGTCTCCTTGGCGACAGCCGCGAGATATATGGAAAAACTGTGAAACAAAGCCGTTCACAATAACGCAAGTTTGGGCATTTTTGTAGAACACTTCTATCCATTTTTGTATAGACGGGCCAAATTTAAAGAAATCTATTGCTTTTTGTATGAATGACCAGTCTACCGAATCAAAAGCTTTCTCGAAATCGATCAGCATAAGAATTCCTGGGAGTTGATGTTCTTCAGTGTATTGCATTATATCAAAAATACCGGATGTTATACCTGAGACTCTTGTGACGCGGATTCACAAAGGGATCAGATGACATGAAAGACACATGTAGTCACAGAAAGCTCCGTGTTGTCCACGAACTTTCCTCAAAATCATCTTCCATAATGCACAACAAGAATGATGCAGGTCTGTACATTCCTCACCAGCCCTGCAGGCAGATTAGGGCAGTACAGTTATTACTCGAACAGTTCGTTAAGATATCAGCCAATGAACTGACGGGGTTAGAGAGTACTTTGTCGTATTCAAAGACAAGCCGAGTTTACAATGAGAATAGGCTGTAGAACGCTCTCTTTGATGTTGCATGTGTTCGAGGGGATTGTACGTCGCTTCAGTCAAACAATCACGGCTACATAAAACTAAGTTCAAACGGGATGAAATATAAGACACATTGCCTGGCTCCTAATTTGCTCAAATATGGGTATATTCGGAGAGGTCATGAATGAGATTCAGCGCTTCTAAAAATTGCGACTGGTCTTATAGCTATGCCAAGCTCATATTCTGCCAAGGTACGGCTTCGTCAGACGAACCATGGCTGGATTTAATTCTCAAATACGAGAAATGGCAATGTTCTCTGATATCTTCACGTACGTGTATCTCGAGAAATATATACATGTAGCGTAATTAATCCCCTCTTAATGTTAATAATAAGGGCACAGACTGACAGCATTGTTCAATCGGACTCGCAAAACGCAACCACCATACAAAAGGGGAACATGTCAAGGTGAAAGATTGCGAAATATTTCCCACTGATGATTCGCATTATTCACCACATTTAATTTACGATCAATTCGCAATTATATCATAATTGTTTTCTTCTAGGCACTTCCATACCACAGGGTGAATACGAGGGTATTTCTATGATATTTACGTATCTTTGTAGTAAATTAACGAAATTACAAGTAAGATTTATTGAGAATAATGCTGCAGTCTATCGAAAAAAAATTCAAAACGGAGAGAGATTTTGTTATCCTGTGCATTCGGTCGTTCAATCTTGTACACGAAAATTCCTCTTGTATGGATGTGTCATGAACCACGTATTTCCTGTCCAGAGTGGAATGCTCAGGCTGATTACGAACAGAGGAGTAGTTTTGTAGATATGTTGTTCAACGAGAGGACACGTAGCATGAACAGCTACAATAAAATCGCGACATAAATACAGAGTATCACAGAAATCACTCTTGATCTTGGGATGTTTGGCAGTTAAAGGTCAAATGAAATACGTTCTACAAACTTTGTATGACATTCAGAGAATCTTTGTGAACAAAAAGTTCATATTTGTTCCAGCGAAAAATTTGATTTCATTTAATACAATACAACAGATGTGGTGAAAACGTATTATAGCCGAAACCTCTGACCCGCGATGTCAGTCTGATTACGATCACGTCGTATTCAGCATCGATGTCACAAGTACCGAACTCTAGGATCTGACGCTTGGAATCACGATCAATCAGTATAAAAGAAGGGCAGAAAAGAACTGACTTCAACGCAGACTCCACTTTCAAGTGATCGGTGTTCGGAGTGTACTGAACAATGCATTTGATAGATTTTCGTTGTTTAAACGTTCACGGCAAATATTGTGTAGTTTTTTTTTATCAATCCAATCTTTTAAGCACTTTTGGCTGAGTCAGACTTGTGCATTTACTTTGCGGACTTACCCCAACGGAAGCGCGCTGGGGTAGTGATGTTCCACCTGCTCATAAATGCCCGAAATATTAGTGTCGGTTGCGTTAAGTCAAGGGAGACTACTAGTAGTATACATCGATGTAGGACATTGTGACGCGGCGTTCTTCGCACAACAGAGGCGCTCAGTTTTAGCTTTGTGACATTGTTGATGTTATATAATAGAAATGTCGCCTAGAACAATGGCTATGATCGATCGTAATCAGATGAAAAATCTCGGTCTTTGTCGTTAACAAACGGGCGTGCTATTGAGGAGATTTAAGTTATTCTGTTCAGAGTTTGACCATTCCCAGCTATAAAACGTCAAATATACCCTCTTTCAACAATTTGGCATTCAAAGTACGGGGTGGGGGATGAGTTGGTAGGACCTTTAAACGCAGAAACCCGACATGAAGAGAAGCGGCCAACTATTTTACACTGATCCCGCAAATTCTAGCAATCGTCAGTTTATCGAGAAAAATGTGCGCTCGATTAGCATTGACGTTCAACCGTCGACTTCTCTATGGTCGACTTTACAATAAAGTCATAAATGATGACACATTTTGAAACGTGATGATGTCTTGCCGACATCATTGAATTATGTTGACCGCGTCTCTCCAATCTTAATAAATTAAAATCCTAAATGCTTCTCTCCATCGTATGGGCGTGTAGCGTACGGTCAGTTAGTGTCTTGAATAAATACGGCAGATGATAACTGTTAAACGAATATCATATGGATTAAGAATACTGGTCAGCGATATGGATTTGATATTTTTGGAAAAACTGTTGACCGCTTCTTTCTTGCAGTCTGTATACCGCCATTGTCTTTCTGAATTTGGTGCTAATGCTGTTACATGGAATATGGAATAGATCTTTGGATTATGGATGCTTTAGTGGACGACGGCTGAATAAATGAATGACGGACCAGACGCTTGTAATTTCATTTATGGCCGCAAAAGGTTAAAGAAAATGCTCCAAATGGCATATCCAAAAACATCTTCACAAAAAGCCATATGCATCACAGCACTCGCTGTCATAAAGTAGTGAAATTCTCGAAGTTGTTTCACTTTTATAAACGTGAACACACATCTATTAGGGTTTCGCTCCACACGCTGTCCGCCATTGGAATATGTTTGACCGCTGTTTAAGGATAGCTGTCCCCTTAGAGGCAGTTTTTGCACCCCCGTGACAATTTGTCGTCTGTATCAATAAATATACAAGATAACCATGATAAACTATATATTTTATGAAAGCGTACATCGTAGGGATTCCAAGTACATGATTTGTGTAACCGACGCTTCTACTGTGTAGAAAATATTCCAATTTAAAATAATTAAAATGAAAACAATAGCGTCCATTCTTCAATTGAAATTTCATAAAAAAAACTGTTGGTCTTGTTTCAACTTTGATGGTGTACCTTGATAGGAGATAATTCGAACTAGTAAACCCTATCTCATTTTTTTTTTTTGCCTGGTTTTGTTTTTACAGCTATTTTACTAAAATAAATTGAAAGATACGTACTATTTTACGGTCGTTTGTCTCAAAAGTTGAATAATTGAAAAACTAATCCGAACTTACAGTGAGATAAAGTTTACTAGATCACCTTATAAGTAACAAGCATGCCAAATTTCAAAAGCGTAGCATGGATACTTTTCGAGAAATAAACGTTTAAATCTCGGATTTTGTACAAAAATGAAAGGCTAGAAATCGGGCAAAATGTGCCCAGCTATACATCTGATGAATTAATCCAAATTTTTTGCTTGAATTCTATTGTCAAATACATTTTTAATCTGTCTAATGGGACCTACTCGAATTCCTGTTTGTTTTGAATAACTATTACACTAAGTTTTTCCATCGAGGCGGTTTAAAGTCCAATTTAAACTTTAAAAACTTGCTAAAACTTGTTCAGTTGAGAATTGTTCACACAAGATCACTTCACGGCGGGTGTCTGAGTGAAGTGTCACTGTTATAATTAGAAACAAAAATACGGATGTTTGCATGGTTTTAATCAGAGGAGGTAGATTAATGTAAATAAGTAGGACTAATAGATAATTAGCTTACCATAATACTGCGGAAATGAGTTTTGGAAAGGGAAATTTAACAGACAAAAATAATAGTAGCCAAGCCCAAGCTAAGGCAATCTGTTTAATTGTTCCAGTGCCTCGGAAACTAAATTTTTAATCCCAATATTGAAGCACTTCTATTTATAATTTTGATTTCATTTTTTCACCAAATGTTAGAGGAAATAGTGAATATTTGAATGAAGAAAACAAAATGACAAATTTTGACCCTCTAAGGGGACAGCCATCATTAACTTATTCATTTCACGACCTGTAAATGCCTTACTCCCATGAACAAAAACTGCTGTCAAGAAACAGATTATGGAACAGGATGTATCAGCTCCCTGTCATCCGCCAAGTACATGTGTATATGCATTTCATCATGCAAGCTCTTATACCCTACACGAGCCTGAGGAATAAAATGATTGATTGATTAAGAAGACAAAAGCAATTGTGAAGAAAGAACTAGACAGCGGCATAATATATGTTTTCGCCCAGAGCATATGGAAGTCCATAAATCATTAGCACACGTCCAAGAAACAACCACGCACACAGATAATGTCACTCACAAAAATGAATACTACACACTGTTTCATCTTATACTTTCAGAAATGGAGATGAACACGATGAAGGTCATCATCGTCGGTCCATAAGAACGTCCAGAACCAGAATACTCGACCCTATACCACGCCAGACACGCTACCCCATAGATATCACCGAACTAGCGCCTCAACACAGCACAGCACAGCACACTGAAGACCACAGACGAACAAGACCAGACATCAAACAGAACACTAATGACGACAAAAATTATTAAACAGCACCTCACGGCACTCCGAAGACCAAAGACGGGCTGGACAAGACTAAAAACAGAAGACGGATGACGATCACAAGAATACCAACATCGCCGCACAACAAGAAACCTCCAGAACCAGAACATCACATCCTAAACCACACCGACACGCTACCCCATAGATGACACCGAACTGACGCCTTAACACAGAATATGATCCTTTGACTTTCACGCAATATAGGACGTAGACCTGCCGTCCTGTGCCCCAATACACACTCCAAGCAATTGTTACAGGCACAGATTTCTGGAAGAACCCACCCTGTTCCCAAGGGCGTCGTTAGTGAAGTCGATCTGAAAATCCTGAAGACGCCCATGGTTCTCCCAGTTTTTTCTGGACGGCTTTGTGCGTACAAAGGGGTACCAAGACAAAAGGAATCATACACGCGATTACAGTGAACTCATATTTACCAGTATAACTTAACCAAAAACCAAAAAGAGACTTACGAACTTGTACATATAGCGATTCTTATTTACTTCTATTTATATATCCTACTATTCTCTCATTGTTATTTATTTATTTATATATTTAGCGCTGGAAAAGATATTCAATAAACAAAGTAATGTACCGCGAAATTCAAATAAAACATTGAGTTGATGGGCCGCGAAATCCGAATGGGAAGCGGCCCTTAAACTACAATTTCAATCAAAAATCATATGGAAGCAAAACCTTGATTGTTGACGCAAGTATCATTCTCAGTTCGATACTGAATATAAACACTGGTTATGTCAAAAACATTACAAAAACATTTCTCAAAATGACAAATCAGCTATGGGAATTCTTTTTCCCAAACTTGGCCGAAAAGACTAGACCTCTGCGAGATCTCCTTACTAAGCGCAGTGTGTGATCATGCGATCAACTCCAAAAGAGACATTCGAAAACCGAGCATCATAGCCAATGTTGGTTCACTACAATGTAAAACTCGAAACGCTGATCTCGTAAGACGCATCGTAATACCGTCTCGGAGGAGACATACTCCAGAAACAGACAGACGAACAGTTTCATCCTATAGCATATGCCTCGCGCTCCTTAACATACATGGAGACTAGATATGCCCAGATAGAAAAGGATCCGCTCGGCATAAGGTGGGCGTGTGGATGCTTCAGCCCATATATTATTGATAAAATTATTGATCTCGAGACCGATTACAAGCCATAAGTACCTTTGCTCGCAAGTAAAGATCTGGACATTATGCCACCTCGAATCCAGAGATTTCGCATGAGACTGATGTAGGTCATCTTCACAGTCCCCATACCCCAGGGAAAAATCTTGTCCTGTCGATGAATTGAGGTTGTCTTGAATGCAGTAATGGATGGTCTACCTACAACCGTAGACAAACTACAGGAAGTAAGGAACCAAGGACGGATGAGCAGAGAAAATGCTCTGTTTCACCAAGTGAAACAATACTGGCAAGATTCTGACAAAGGGCCCTTCTCAACTGATCTCTTCCTCAAGAGCCTTCGGATTATCATCCCCGCAAGTATGCAATATGATGCCAGAGCAATGGAGAAACAGAACGGACGGTCTAAACGGCCAAACAGGTACTCAAGAAGGCAACAGACCCATACCTAGCTCTTCTGTCCTACAAAGAGGCCCGCCGAACTGGTCATAACCCGAAAACCAAGGACAACTATTCCAGTTATTTCTTCACAATTACAAGCGTCTAGTCCGTCATTCATAATCCAGCCGTCGTCCATTAGAGAATATCCGCGTCCATAATCCAAAGACCTATTCCATTTCCATATAACAGTATTAGCACCAAATTCAAAAAGACAAAAGTATACATAAACATAGGCTTGTTTCCTGCAAGAGAGAAGCGGTCAACAATTTTCAATGATGCCGGCAAGCTGCTCACTCCCAAACTGCTGAACTAGAAGAACGTTCAGACCAGGGAGAGACATATGAACAACAAGCAAGCCTAAACTACAATAGACATCATCGAGCATCCTCTACAAGAACAACAACCCGGAAACAATGTGTGACTCACTGACCCTTATTCCAGACAGTCAAAATGTACAGTTCAACAAGAATTTACACCAAGTTCCTACACGGTAGAACCCAGCATTGGTGGAGTGAGACGGAACAGAAAACATCTTTTTCCTGCGGGACTACACCGCCATCGTCAATCGTGTCACAACCATGGCCAACTGTGTCACAACCAGTGTCTACCGCACCAGAACCAGCACCTGTGTCAGGTAGCGAGCCAGCGTCGCCAGCAATTCTTGTGAAACCTAGTGAGGTCCGAACACGCACCAGTATACTCTTCAAAGGAGAGAGAGAGAATTAAGGCTTAACGTCGCGTCCAGCAATATTTCAGCTATATAGCGACAATCAAACATAAAAACAAGTCAACAACCCAGCAATCCAGAAGTAATCAACACAACACACCAAAAACATGTACATACATTACAACTTATGCAACAAACCGACTTCTCTCAAATAACATAAAATACAGTCTTCTTTTACTCGACTAAAAAGATCTTCTAAATTAGTTGCTTGATAAAAAGAATCTCTTACAATCTCAAAATCTATACAGTGGATCAGAATATGTTTCACTGTGAGATCTTCGTGGAATACAACTTGTGGCTGGTTTCCTTTTTTTAGAAAATGTTGTTGAGTTAATCGGGTATGGCTGATTCTACGTCGCCTGATCATGGCTTGAGTGAAACCTTTCTTAATACTCAGATGAATATATCCTACAATTTTTTTTTAAACTCATGAAGTTTGTTATTATCTACAGCATCCCATACAGATTGAAACAGCTTTCTCACATAAGCACAGATAGAGGATCTTAAATCGCTGTATGGGATTCCAACAGAATCAACCTCATTATCTAAGGCTGCCTTAGCCATTTCATCAGCTTTATTATTTCCTTTCACGCCAACATTTCTAGGCAACCAACAAAACACAACATCAATCTGTTGATGAAATCGACGGTCATATAATTGTAGAATGTCCAAAATGAGTTAAAGTTCCAATCTCAATCGCTTGAAGGCATGACAGTGAATCTGAGAATATGACATATTTTCCCCCTATAGTAGACCCAATACCCTCTAAAGCTAACAATAGAGCTTTGGCTTCGGCAGTGAAAATCGAAATTTTTAGACTCTTCAAACCACGGGTTAAGATGGATTTATAATGTTAACCTATGCAAAGCAAAGAAGGGGGGGGGGTTAGTTCTTGAGAGATGATACAGATACGAGTTAGAGCGATAATCGCTGTGGTTCTCGGTTCTTGTTATCATTAAAGTAAGCAAGTTGAGTCCATTTCATTAAGCAACGACTTTTTTGCTTAAAGTTATTTCTAATGTTAGATTTGGCATTGATTAACGCTATAAGGAAAATAAGAAGTCAGTGTGAAGGAATTGGAAACATTGATCGGAGACTGAAAACAGAATGAACAATTATAGGGACTTTTCAATACATGTACTATACATGTACATATGATAATGTGAACCCACAAAAGGATGATCTCGTATCAGCCTATATGCGCTGCCTTACTACACAGCCAAAATTGCAAATCATGTTACACATATGTGAGAAAATTTTCATGTGACACGTGTGTGTAACATGTGTGATACGCATGTGAGAATTCACACATATGATTCATATGATATTCACACATGTGATACATGAGTAATTCACATGTGATTTTCACATGTGACATTTCACATATGTGTTACATGAATTTTCCTTGACACATGTGTCACATGCTTTATCATTATATGTGACACATGTGTTAATTCCCACACATGTGTCACACATGTTATCATTATATGTGACACATGTGTTAATTCCCACACATGTGTCACACATGTTATCATTATATGTGACACATGTGTTAATTCCCACACATGTGACAAAGGTGTTATCATATATATAAATTCAAATGTGAAAATCGCATACATTGTTTATTGTTACTCAATACCTTTGATATGCAACACTTGTACCGGATACATGCATAGCTTTTTAATATATGCAATTTAATATTCAACAGATTTTAAATTTGTTTTTCTTCTGTCATATGATAGCACAATATTGGGAAACAAGGCATTCAGAGAATCTCGACTGTTTTATTAGTGAGCACAACAGAGGGAGGGTTTTGATTAACCCAGACAGCCTCCAAAAGATAGAAGAGTACAGCTTTCCAGACATATGTCTTAACTGGTCTACCTGCCAGCTAAAGAGATATGGTTAACCAGGCAACATTAAAACTGCTGCATACTCTGCCTTGAATTTGAATTTTAAATGTTTGAACTAATTTTCTAAATTAGATTTTGTAATAGTAATCTTTTGAAATATCAATTTGAATTGAAATTAAGACATTTTATAACTTGGAGCGAAATTGTGAAATCTGAAATTCAAATTGAACTTAATTTATAAGTATATTGAAGTATTAAAAAAATATATAATTTACTTCTCTAAATTTGAAAACGTAATTGAATTTTAATAATACAATTTCCAAACTGGGTATTGGCCTGATAAAGTCAAATTAAAACATAACTTACATCTCGATGAAGTCAAACATATAGGTGCTTGGATGTAGAAATCTGAAGCTCTCAGCTAAAAAATATTGTTCAATATGTTAACATAATATTCAATCAGATTAGCAGGAGAAATTGTGATTCCCATATAAATATGTACAATGTGAATCAATGACACTGCGTTTCACCGGTCCACTGACAAAAAAATGTAGCT